>JALBZZ010000110.1:0-62712 GCA_038051095.1 Globisporangium irregulare
GGGGCGTGGAACTGAAATGGCGGAAAATGCGCAAATTTGGCGCGGGGACCGCCTCAATTACAAAACCCAACCCCCCCCATTGTTCCCCCCCGCCCCCCCCCCCCCCCCCACCTTCTAGCGCCAATTCGGTCCCTCAGTAGTAGCTCTACACACCCCTACAGATGCCTCGTTCTCGTTCACGTCGCCTCGAGATCCTTCTAGGTACGGACGATCCAAACCAGTATCACCAGGTTCTAGAGCTGTTTCACTGCGCAGGGTATCCCAGCAGATCCTTCGTCGCGTCACGCACGTGATCCCGCAATTCGAGTTGACTCGCCCACTGTTAAACTGGCGGCACCGCTTTCGTGCAAAGGTTTGGAAGTCCGCGTTCCAGACGACCGCGATCCTGCCTTGCAACTCCTGCATCAGCATCTCGTGCGCGTGGTTCGCCAATTTCTGCTTCAGCTTAGGCAACAGCTCCAGCGTTTCATTACACAACAAGAGTAACTCCAACTCGGTGCGCGACCAGACGAGCGGTGAGTTCATCATCGCGACGCTACTCTGGATCCACACGTTCTTCTACGCCATGGTCGTGATCTCGCAGGTGTCGATGCTGCTCTCGCTGCGCTTCCACCAGTTTCCTGAGTATACATCGACATTCGTCTTCTGTCTGCGGAAACTGCTGAGCTGTCATGTGTACGTTGGCTCGTTGCTATTGATCGTCGGCATCCTCGCGCTCTTCCGCGTGGTGCTGTCGCCGGCGAGTCGATGCTACAAGCCCGAGTTCTACCTGAGCTCGTTCTGCAGCCATATCGGCACCAGCGATATCATCCTCGCAGTGCGGCACATCTTCGGGGAGGAGACTGTGCAAGGACAGCAGCTCGCAAGCTCACAACCGAGCTCCTCAACGCGTAGAAAGAAGGCTTCGTATCGGAGATCCATGGTGTATTTCTGGAAATTCGATCTGCGCATGTCGCCTATGGTGCTCACAGTCGTCTTTGCCGCGATGTACGTGCACATCGCGAGCCAGTACAAAGCTCTGGAGCCCAGGCAGCTGCTGATCTTTGCGCTTGGAAGCCTCGCGGTCAAGATATTCGTACAGCAAGTGGCGAAAGTCGCCATGCTGTGCCGCAAGATCAAGGACATGCGCACCATGTTCTTCGCGGTGGGGCTTCCGACCGTGTTGATCGACACCCAGGTACGCATCGCGCTCCAGCGGGTACAAAGCGCGCAACTCGCGCTCTCGGGCACGTTCGGCATGGCGCTTTTGGAAGTCGCGACTCGAATCGGGAAAGTGATCGTCTTGAATAGAAAAATGCGGCGAAGAGAACAAAAGTTCCTGGCTCAGGTTGGCGCTGTTGATACCGATGGGGTTGATGAACGCCTTGTGGTTTCAGCAAACCTGGATGCTATGGTGATGCTTGTTCAAAAAGCTGGGCCTGGTGCTCGCTGGCAATCATGACGAGTGCCGAGATTGAGCTCGATCCGCGCATCAAGCCGAAAACTGACTGCTGCCAGTCTCCAGCAATGGAAACAGAAGGTGACGGCATTCCAGGTCGCAGAGCTGTATGCTGACATGCCGGCCGAGTACATCGCGATCGGGTGCTCGACGTCGATCCTGTTTTTCTACTGGACCCATCCAAAGTACGAGCTCGGAGGGTCGGACGCCACACCAGCGTCCATGTGGCACCAGAGTAGGATGCCGGGTATCCAGGTCGCAGTCGAGATCCTCGTGGACTACTTCTTGTGCGTGCTGGAGATCGGCGAAGGTATCGAGTTCTGCGAAGTGCGCAAATACAAAGTGTTCCTCGGCTCACTCTTCATTGGGGTCGCGATTGTCAACGTGCAAATATCGATCATGCTCTACATCCGCACGTGGCAGCATTGGAGTACCATTTCAGGGTCGAGTCGAGTCGTCCGCAGTCACAGGATAACTGGTTTTCGCGAATGGCCTGATCCTAAGGCTTTTCTTCGAAAAGATACGGCACACCAACGCTCTGAGAGAGCTTCTGAGCACTGGAGTTCGCCTGCTTCTGCATAAGATTCGATGTCCGCTTGTTCGTCGGTGAAGGGGTATCGGTATCATCACTGCAAGGTGCTCAATGGCTGTGTCAGCAGCCATCGATTTAGAGCTGTCCTAGGCTTTGGGCAGAGTCGTACTAAAGACCAAGAAGAAGTCGAGTGTCAGGAAAAAAAGTCATTTGGGCTTGCACATCGTCACTGCGGCGTCCAGAGAGAGCGAGACCTCACGCACCTGACTTCACACAAAGCGATTTCCGCAAGATTGCGGCAATACAGCTCGGCTCCAGCGCTTGATATTTGTCTGCACTTGGCACTGCAACTCCATTCCTCACTCGTGCTACGACGTCCTGGACGCTTGACATAGGTACGCAGTCGACGGTGAACGCAATGCCACAGTGCTGTAGTCTGCCGCAGCTTATGTAGAGGCTGAGTCTGCGAGCTCTAGCGTCAGTGAACTGACAGTACTGGAGGAGTAGCGCCGCAAATTGCTGGACAGTCGCTTGGGCACTAGACCGCAGTACTCTTCTCCATCTCCAGTCAGCCTCATGTGGACGTGCGCTCGCCCTGCGACGTGGTTGGCGACGTGGCTGGGTTGTCATGAAGGTCATTTTGGCGCGAAGAGCTCAATTGCTTATCCTTCACTGCACCACGTCACAGATTTGAGCCAAGAGTGACGTTCTCTCCGTCTTGCAATTGTCCCTTGTGTCCCTCACTTCATGAGGCGTTAAAAGAAGGGACGCAATCCCGCATAACTTACGACTGGCGGAGCCTCCGCTTGAAAAATCATTTATAGCCATCAGACTCTCCATCGTTTTTTGCTGCTTGCGGAATTATTCAATACCATTCAGTGACCAGTTAGAGTATAACAGAATTACGTATTTGTGTACCGCACATCAGCTCTCAAACCTTCGCTCGGGACGTTCGGGACCACTCACGAACCAATTGGTTGGTGGCTGGGGCTGTGGAACCCCTGGACGTCCATGTTCGCCGAGCTGAGCCGACTGCCTGCAATTGCGCCATTTCACTCTCCAATAGCTCAAGATAGACAAGATGGTACGCTGCTGCTTCTGCTGCTGCTCTATGAGCTGTTGCTGCTGTGTGTGTGTGTGTGTGTATGGCCACGCTTACTGACCCACGCTCCTTGTGCAATTGCTACTACTCTCCTCCAGGCCGGTGACAAGAGCAACAATGTTATGCGCGACATTAAGGTCGACAAGTTGGTGATCAACTGCTGTGTCGGCGAATCCGGCGATAAGCTGACCCGCGCCGCCCGTGTGCTGGAGCAGCTTACCGGCCAGAAGCCAGTGTACTCCAAGGGTAAGCTTTCCATCTGAGCAAAGCAAAGACACGCCCTAACGGGCTACTTACCCGAGCCGCCACCACCACGAACAGCATGAACGGAAAGAACCCGGTTGGCGACATCAAGGCGAGGCGCTGCGTCAGTCGACTTCCCTCCTGCATCTCCTTTTCCTGGCGACCGAACACGATTGACACGTGGAGTCCGCTTGGTTGCATTGTCCCTTCTGGGCTGGTTGTGATCGGTGGACTGCCGTGGGTGTTCTAGTAGTCGGAGATGCCGAGACAGAGATCGATTGACTGACTGATTGAGCGCGCTTGCTGGGCTGCCGACCGGGAGGGGAGACACAAGAGAGAACGGTGTGGGGTGTGCTTAAATATACGACCTTTCTGGGTGCTGTCTGGCGTCTCGACGTCGGGCGGTTCATCCCCGATTGCGTGCGTGAGTGAGTACTTTCTACCGGGGAGAAAGTCAAGTCAACAGATGGAAGGAGTTGCTGGGAGTGTTCGACCCATTAGGCCGCGCACCAGCTTCTCTCTGTCGGGTCTTCTATCTCCCCAGCATGGAATGCATGTCGAGTGAAGTTTCCTGGGACATGGAGCTCGTTCGATCCACATCATTGGAAGGTGTGGACGGTACCAGACGACACGAAGAAGATCAGAGCAGAGCAGCGCTACATTCTTGCAAGGGGACCTTCACACAATGACGTGACGGGTCGTCCGTTGTGGCTGCTGCGCTTTGTGTTTTGTTCGACTTCCAGTCAGTCTTGGTGCTGTCCGCAAGCTCTTCCAAGTCTCCTCTTCCTAGTCGTGTGCTCGCTGTGGATGGTCGGTGGTTTGGGAGTTTGAGTAGCTCTTCCTCCTTTGTTGGGGGAATCGAGCGTTGCGTGCTCGCTTGCAAGTCCAGTTGACATCCAGAGCATTGATGAAACTAACGTTCTTGTATCGTGTTTTTATTGCCACTTCCAGCTCGCTACACTGTGCGTACCTTCGGTATCCGTCGTAACGAAAAGATCTCGTGCCACGTGACTGTGCGTGGTGAACTTGCCACCGAAATCCTCGACCGTGGTCTTAAGGTCAAGGAGTACGAGCTCAAGAAGAAGAACTTCTCGGACACCGGCAACTTCGGTTTTGGCATCCAGGAGCACATTGACTTGGGTATCAAGTACGACCCATCCACCGGTATCTACGGTATGGACTTCTTCGTCGTGCTCAACCGCCCAGGTGCCCGTGTCGCGCGCCGCAAGATGCAGCAGTCGCGCGTCGGTGCTCCGCACCGTCTTCGCAAGGACGACGCCATCAAGTGGTTCCAGACCAAGTTCGAGGGCATTGTCCTGTAAGCAACTCGCCTCGTGTAACGTACGAAGCTGAGACGCGCAACTCTTGTTCACGCTTGGAATCCGTCATGCTTGCATGACGGTTCACATAATGGAGAATAAAACTTTTTACTTTTGAAAAGGCATCCGTAGCTCTTCACGAAAGTCTCACTTGCCGTGCTGTCTTGTCGTTTTGTTACGGGAGACTTTGGTTGTTCTTCATTCATTGTGTCCCGCATTGAATGCACCATTGCACTTTCGCTTTTTCTGTGACGCGCGCACAATACCTAGCGATGTGGGTGGTTTCCAGCCGCAGACTGGGTCGTCGTCTCGTCACAACCGCCCCGCCCAGCGTTTTGAGCCAATCCCCAACTTCGACATCGAAGCAAACAGCAGCAGCTCGCATGGCGTCAACGACCACCTCGGAGCTCAAGTGGGCCACGCGCCCCGATGACCTGCACCACCACTTGCGCGACGGCGTGGCGCTCGCACTCACGGTGCCGCACGTGTCGCGCCAGTTCGCGCGCGCGATCGTGATGCCCAACCTCGTGCCGCCGGTCACGACGACCGAGCACGCGCTCGCGTACTACGAGCGCATCATGGCGCACGTGCCGGACGACCGTAAAGCGAAATTCCAGCCGCTCATGACGCTCTACATGACCGACCACACATCTCCGGAAGAGATCCGTCGCGCCGCGGCGTCGGGCAAAGTGTTTGCGGTCAAGCTGTACCCGGCGGGGGCGACGACCAACTCGGACTCGGGCGTGACCAAAATTGCCAACGTCCTGCTCGCGCTGCAAGCCATGAGCGAGCTCGGCATGCCGCTGCTCGTGCACGGTGAAGTGACGGACCAGAGCGTCGACATCTTTGATCGCGAGGCGCAGTTCATCGACCAGGTGCTCAAGCCGCTGGTGGCGCAGATGCCGCAGCTCAAGGTTGTCATGGAGCACATCACGACCGAGGAAGCCGCGATCTTTGTGTCCCAGGCGCCCGCGAACATCGCGGCAACCATCACGCCGCAGCACTTGCTCTACAACCGCAACGCGATCTTCCAGGGTGGCCTACGACCGCACAAGTACTGCTTGCCTGTGCTCAAGCGCGAGAAGCACCGCTTGGCGTTGCTCAACGCGGTCGCGAGCGGCAGTGGCAAGTTCTTCCTCGGCACGGATAGTGCGCCGCACGTCGCGTCGCGAAAAGAGAGCTCCTGCGGGTGCGCGGGCATCTACTCAGGCCACGCCGCGCTGGAGCTGTACGCCGAGGCGTTCGAGTCGATCGGCAAGCTGGAGCTGCTCAAGGGTTTCGCATGCGAGCACGGCGCGGACTTTTACGGCTTGAAGCGCAACGAGGGCGAGACGATGCTCAAGCAGGAAGAGTGGGTCGTGCCGGCGACGTACCCGTTCGACAACAGCGAGCTCGTGCCGCTCAAGGCCGGCGAGACGATGCGCTGGAAGCTCGTTTAACAGCAAAGATACTCGAAGGGATGAATGAACGGGAGACGGATACATATTCCATCCAGTTCGTTACGATACTCTACAGACAACGGCAAGCAAACACTCAATAAATAAAAAAACACAGTCCGTCACCTTGACGATCTTCCATGTGGAGTCTGGTTGGTTTGGTAATCTCCATTTGGTGGCACTGCGTTGCGGGCGGTCAGTTCGTGAGGTCCAGGCTGGCGCGGGTGTCGCGAGTCTTCATCTCAAAGACGGACGTCAGGATCCGGTGTGAGGCTTTGCGTACTTGACGAGGAGGGCGAGAGACTGGTGGCTCGTCATTCCCTCCAGTAGCCTTGTCGTCGCTCTTGTTGGCTCGATCCGAGTCAATCTGAGCACTTGAGGATACCTCTTGCTGCTGAGAAACCTTCTTCTTCTTCTTGCCGGTCGTCATGACGCTCCCACGCACGATCAGCGCAGTCAGGAAGCTGAGAAAGTCGGATAAATCACGACACACTTGGCTCACGCGATAGCACGACTTGCCGACATTGTTCTCAGGTTGCAGTGGGTCGCGGATCATCAGCAGACCTTCCTGAGAGAGCGGTGAGGACGCCAGGGGACTCATGGAAGGTGATGGGAATGTTGAGAGCGATGGTGGACAAGATATCGACGGCGGTGGCGATGGCGTTGGAGAGATGCGAGAGAGAGGCGGTGACGACAGCAGCATCGAAGACTGAGGCGGCGACATGAGCGGCGATCTTCCAGACCCAGAGCCAGGCGAAGCCGCAGCGATCGACTCGATCTCGAAAGCGTCGAGTCCCGACACAATGATCCGATCCACGTGCTGGCGGAAATCGTTGCCGTAAAACTGCAAAAAATCCATTAGGTACTTGCCCAACAGGAAAGGTTTCGCCTCGTGCTCGCTCTCGTCGTCGTCGACGAGGAGAGACGGCAAATGCGGTCTCCGCGTCTTTCTTTTTGTAGCACACGCCGTGATTCCACCGCCTGCGCTGTCGCTGTTCTCCTGCTTCAGCTGCTGTCTCGCGAGGCTCTGGTTGATGATCTCCTGGGCAACCTGCTCTCCTTTCTGGCGCTGGATTTCGTAGCGTGCATTCGATACCCTGTTCGGCTCACCGTCGGTTGTCGCTTCTAAACTGCGACTAAGAGAATCCCTCGAAGCGTTTGTTGCTTGGTCCTCTCCATGTGCTGCTGCTACAGCGGAAACGAGCGCGCCTTGCTCTTGGAGAATATAGATGATCATCAGCAGCAGTCCATAGGACGAGAGTCCACCGACATACGGATCGTTCAGCCCTCGCTTCACCAAGAAGTACTTGAGCACAAACGCGAGCTCCCTCAAGCCGTAGAAATGGTCGGAAAGCGTCGAAATCAGCGACGCACTCGCGATACCGTTGTGTGAGAAGCCCCTTGGATCGTCGAATGTGATATCGAATGGAATGCGCAGCACTTTCTCACCACCTCCGCCGCTATCAGCAGAAGGCAGCGTCTCGGGCGTCACGTTTACAAGTACCACAGCTTTCAGCAACGGTACCGAGGCTCTCGTGATGGCGCTGATCTCGACAAAATCGTTGCTCTGCGACACAGCGAAATGCGCTGCTAGTGCGCTCACGCACTGCTGACATGTCAGGTTCTCTTCTTTCGCAACGCCAAACACCACAAGGTCGACGTCGCTGTATCCGCTATGGAGCTGCGTCGCAAACGATCCGTAGCCTTCAATCTGCGTTTTTGGTCCCCAGAGCTCTTGGATCACAGCCTTGACTTTCGCAACCGCTTGATTGATCCAGGGACGCAGCTGCAACGCCTCGAGTTCCTGCTGCTCGCAAAAGTCGACGATCTCATCGTGAAGCACGACCTGCATCATCGCAGTCTGCTCTTCGTAGAGCCGCTGCAGGTGGCCGAAAGTAAACCGGTGCTCCTCCCCGTCCCCTCCTTCGTCGCTACTGCTCTGCATCTGCTGCTCGCTCATGCGCCGCGCGCGCTCTTCCTCAGTCGCCAACAGCACGTTCCGTCGCCCTTCAAGACGCTCTTCCCACTCTTTCTCTCTCGAGATGCCGTTCACAGGACATGACGTGAGATGTGCCGCCAGATTCTCTCGCGAACAGATCTCGTTACAGCCCAGCACCGCATTCGGACACACGACGTCGTAGGAATAAAAGTCGACACCCAACGAGTCTTCGCCCGCTTGGTCCAGCGTATCCGGCACTTGTCTGTACACGCAGCTCTCCAAGTGGATCTCCAGATCCTTGAGCATGCAGCTGAACATGCACCCGAACCAGCTGTTTGGACACACCACTTCGTAATCCTCCGCGAGTCGTGAGATCGTGCTCTGGAACCACTGCGTGTTCTTCATGTTGTCCAGGAACATCTCACGCATCATGGCTTCTTGCTCGCGCTCGATCGCTTCGATTGCCCACTTGCGACGCCGCTGGATCTCTTCTTCCTCTTCCTGCTGTAGTTGCTTGAGTACGTTCAGCCGCCGCGCGCGCTCTTTTTCCGCGGCTTCAATCACCCACTCGGTCCAGTACGAGCGGTCATGTTGGTCGCTGACTATGAAATCGGACGGCGGCACAGCTGGTAGTGGTAGTGGTGGAGATGACTGGAATGGCTGTGGGAGTGGCGGCGACTGCTGTTGGTAGTAGTGCACATTTGGAGGAGGAGTACGCTGGTGGTGATGCTGCTGCTGCTGCTGATGGTGGTGGTGATTGTAAGCTTGATCATGAGGACGCCGGCTACCAGTGTCTGCTGAGCGTGTTGGTAATGCAAATGGGACATTGTCGGTGTACTCCAGTCCGCCCTGCTGCACTCGCTGCGGTTGTTGCTGTTTCTGTGGATGAGGTCGGTGGTGACCGCCGCCACTACTACCACCATTACCTTCTGCTCCTGGGACTGGACTAATGTACGCTGCTCGTTGATATACTGGACGGCTTGGTGATGCGTGCTGTGGTAGAGCTCTATCATCGCCATCGAGGTCGAGCGACAGCTCCTTCTTCAGCAGCGCTTCGATATCGTCTGCTTGGGCAGCCACGACCAAACGAGCGACGGGTACAACCTCCGTATTGTGACCGCTAGTACTACTCCGAGCAGCGACGGTATCTCTCAGCGGCGACATCGAGGGTTCTCGACTGCCGCCGCTACTGCCATTGCCAGCAGCAGTATTACCAGCGTCGTCCGCTTTCTTCTTGGGGCGTCGCTTGCGCGGACCTGAGTGCTTCTTCTTCTGCTTGGCTTGCGCGTCGTCGAGCACCTCGCAGAGCGCGCTTCCGGTGTCGCTGCCGCTGTTCTGCGCAGCGCTGCTGTTCTTTTGACTGTCTAGAGGAGTGGTGGCGTGCGGGTCCATGCGCTTCGTCGGCACAGGCCACTGTCCAAGAGGCTCCATCGCGGCGCAATCCGCCATTTCCGTTCTCTTTCCAGGCGTGGGACTCGCTCGAAATATGTGCTTATTATTCGTGTGCAATTGCAAAAGCCGCTGCAAATATTATTCCGGACACCTTAACATAGCAAAAGCCATACAACACTTTTGTCACAAAAAGAATTCCTATTATGAATGTGTGGAAAAAAGAAAACGCAAAGCCGTACTTAGTCGAAGTTGCAGTGTGAAGTACGAAAAGGGCGGAATAGAAAAGCGCGAGAAAGTCTGTCGGCGAGGATTATCAGGAGGAAGCCAAATTGAGATTGCTCAAGAGTCTGTCTGTTCATCCGCGAATATCCCGTTTACGCCTTCACATCGTGTCAGTCGCCGATTGGTCGGTGGGCATGCATTTGCTGAGCAGTTCTCTACTCACACCAGTTATACACATACACACGATATCGCATTAATTATTGCCCCCAGAAAACACTTGTGAAGAGGACACCCACACACAAATGGATGGATAAAGTTCAGCTTCAGACGTCAACGTGACCTTCTTCGATCTATTTGCCTTAGTTTTAGCAAGAGCTTCAGCACCGTCGACTTTGCACGGACTATCTTCACTACCAAGTGACGCACGCACCACGACGATGAGGACGACTAGCTCACTACCGATAGTAAGCTTCACAGGGCTCGCAGATTCATCCACGCACGATTCCAGTATCCACCTACCATGGGAACTCAATTTCCTTGCCACGTAAAAGTTGTTTGTGCTTGTTTGTTACTGTAGTTGGCGGATACGCTGCCTTTTTCTCTCTGTTTTGGTCTTTTTCAACGAGTACTGAGTTGGGAAAATCGCGGGTTGTTTTGAGAATGGGCCGGCTTGAGTGACTCGCACTTTGCGCGTGGTTTACTCGGCTTTCTTCTTGGCTTCCGCGAACATAAAGTCGTAGTCCTGGATCTGGGCCTTGAGCGATTCGCACTCGCTCTTGAGCTCCTTGATCTCCTTCGTCTGCTGCTCGATCGTCTTCTGCTGTTCCTTGGACTGCTGCACGTGCTTGTCCGCCTCGCTCTTCTCGTCCATGAGCTTCATGAATGCCGAGCTCTGGCTCTCGGCCTGCTTCTTCACGATTTCGACCTTGTTCTCCGCGTGCTTCAGGTCATGCTTTGCGGTCTCGAGCTTCGTAGTCAGGTACGCGTTCTCCTCCACGAGCTTCGCCAGGATGTTGGCCTTCTTCTTGCTCTCGTCCTTCTCATCGTCGTCATTGTCATCGTTACCGAGTAGCAAATGCACTTTCGCCAGTTGCTTCTTGATCGACTCATTCTCCTCCAACTGCTGCTTGAAGCCCGCCGCCGCGCCTTCCGCTTGCTTCTTCATAGCAACGAGGCTCTTCTCTAGGTGAATGTTCGTCGCAATCGACGTGTACAGCATTCGAAGCAAACTGTGCATGGTAAAGCAGAGCAAGGGAAAGTGTGAGAATCATACGAGAAGGCAAGGGAGAACGCAGTAAATCAGAGATGCGGAAACTGACAGGAAGAGAAAGAGCACAAAGCCCGAGATGTACATATCACGCTGTGCAGCGAGCAAGCGGATGCGTAGGCCGTCAGTGAGCGTCCCTTCCGCCGTGTGGTGTCTGTAGCACGTGTGCACATCAGCTATATCACACAAGCACACAAAAGAAAGAGCAAAGCAAAAGGTGAGATCCTGCCCATTGCGTCACAAAACCAGCAACTCAACTGTAGCAACACACACACGAAGCGTTCGCTCGTTCGCAAAACAATCACATACAAACGAAGAGGATCGCGACGAGCGCGAGGACGACCATGGCAATAAACGACGCCCACGAGTCCTTGCCGCCGAACTGCGCCACGAAGAACTGGATGACGCGGAGCGAGATCTTCTTGCCGAACGGCAGGCTGATGATCAAGCAGATCACCGCCTCGGAGATCATCATCCAGAAGAGGATGTGGTTGAGCAGCATGATGGCCTCTTGCTGGTAAGAGAAAGAGAGATAGGTTGGTGCGGAGGGTTTGTTGCTGCTTGTGCTGCTGCTATGGAGCTGCTCGTCGTCTGCGCGTGCGAGAGAAAGATCGGGTCTTGTGCTGGAGTGGAGCTCTTGGGACTCGACGGGAGAATTGAGGAATGGGATGAGATCAAAGATGCCATCAAGAATGATGGTCGAGTTCCTTGTGTGTGGAAAACGAAACCGTTTGCGGAATATCGCATTTTTCGTAAAAAAAGGTCGCGAGGGAATCAGTTTCTAGCTTAGCATACAGAAAATAGGATTTCTATCTAATTTAGAAAAGGTCGTTAAAACTCGAAATTTCGTTTTTGTCGTAGTAGATGACAAAAAAAAGATCGCAAAGAAGAAGGCGAAATTGTGGCTGCGTCACCCCAACTCAATATCATATCAAATGCATTGCGTGTCTGCGCCAACCCCAAGGCAAACACGCTCGTGTGTTTTAGTTACCAACTCGCCATGTTGCAATGGCGGAAGTTCAGCTTTTGCTGGCTGCATCTGTGTAAGCGGAGCAACTCATGAGTGACCTGACCCGCGAGTCAGATATACCGCTTTTATGGAGCTCGGCACATGTGGGCAGCACGAGCAGGGACTCGTCAACGGGTTGAGAAGTCGGAGGCGGTGGTGAAACGTAGATAAGCTTGCTCGAAGGCGATATGATATGAAAAGAGAGGGTCGGTCACATGGGCAAGAAGCCAAAGTCGTCAACTGAGTCGAGTCGTAGCGGCGGGACGCGTGTACCCAGCTAGTCTCGCCTGTTGCTGCACCTACACAGCACATCGAGAGACTGCTCGCTTTATTAACACGAACGTGTAGCTAGCTCGCAGTGGCCCAAAAGAGCTCGAATGCAGCACCTGTACCAGATCAGAAAGTATAGCATTGAATGATATGAATAAAAATGAGAGCAAGACTCTCAAGTTTGCTTGGGAGTTCAGACCATTCGAATGAAATGCATCAGCTCCGCCGCACACCACTCCAGCACGACTGCAAAACAAGCCAATGACCTCGCCGACTGAACACTTTCTTTGTAAGGCCGTCTGTCATAGTAAGTTCAAGTCTAAAGTTTTGTGGAGCTATTTCTAAGTCTACGGCACAATTCAATACATTTTTCTATTGTTCACTTATTCAATATTACAGCCACCTTACTATAGCAAAACCCATACAATAGTGTCCGGATTTTTGCCCGAAATTCCTGCAAAAAACTCTTTCAGTTGCAAACCCGAGCCAAACAACAAACAGCTAACGCCAAGATGCGCGTGGAGATCGACGGCCTCGAGGTGCTCTTCCCGTACGAGCGCATGTACGCGGAGCAGCTGCAGTACATGCGCGAGCTCAAGCGCGCGCTGGATGCGCAGGGCCACTGCATGCTGGAGATGCCCACGGGCACGGGTAAGACGGTCTCGCTACTCTCGCTCGTACTCGCGTACAAGTTCGCGCACCCGACTGCGGGGAAGCTCATCTACTGCACGCGCACGGTGCCGGAGATGTCCAAGTGTGTTGAGGAGCTCAAGAACCTGGTCGCATACCGCGAGAAGTACTACGGTGGCCGCGCCAAGCTGACCGCCGTGTGTCTGAGCTCGCGCCGCAACATGTGCGTGCACCCGCGCGTGATGGCGCACGCGGACGGCGAGGCGGTGGATGGCCAGTGCCGCAAGATGACCGCGTCGTGGGTGCGCTCGAAAGCCGCGACTCACCCGGAGGAAGTGGAGACGTGCTCGTTCTATGAGAAGTACGAGTCGCGCAAGAGCGACGAGACCGTGCTCCCGTCGGGCGTATACGCGGTCGACGATCTGAAGGAGCTTGGCGCGCAGAAAGGTTGGTGTCCGTACTTCCTCACGCGCTATGTCGTCACGTTCGCCGACGTGGTCGTGTACAACTACCAGTACATGCTCGACCCGAAAGTGAGCCAGATGGTGTCGCGCTCGTTCGAGAAAGAGAGCATCGTCGTCTTTGACGAGGCGCACAACATCGACAACGTCTGCATCGAAGCGCTCAGTGTCGAGCTGGACAGACGGTCGCTGGACCGCGCGTCGCGCAATCTCACGACTATCAGCTCACAGGTGACGCGCATGAAGCAGCAGGACAAGGCGCGGCTCGATGAGGAGTACCGTCGTCTCGTGGAAGGACTGCGCTCCAGTGACTCGGTTGTGGCGCCAACGTACACGAACCCGAACAACCAGCAGCGGATCGACACGTCGAACGACATCCTCATAGCGAACCCAGTACTTCCCGACGACGTGCTGGACGAAGCGATCCCGGGCAACATCCGTCGCGCGGAGCACTTCATCGCGTTCATGCGGCGCCTGATTGAGTACCTGCGCACGAGAATCCGCGTGCGCAACGTGGAGTCCGAGACCCCCCAGGCGTTCCTGCACCACCTGAACCAGGCAATTTCGATGGAGATCAAGCCAATGAAGTTCTGCTACACGCGCTTGAATTCGCTCATGCGCACGCTCGAGGTCACGAACCTGGAGGAGTTCAACTCGCTCACGGCAGTCGCAGACTTTGCGACGCTGGTCGCGACGTACGCTGACGGGTTCATGCTGATCATCGAACCGTTTGACGGTACATCGGGCGTCCACGATCCGGTGTTGCAGCTTGCGTGCCTGGACGCCTCGCTGGCGATCCGTCCTGTGTTTGAGCGGTTCTCGAGTGTGATCATCACGTCGGGTACGTTGTCGCCGATCGATCTGTACCCTCGTTTGCTGAACTTCAACCCGGTGATCCGCGAATCACTTCCCATGTCGGTGTACCGTTCGTGCATTTGCCCGATGGTGATCACGCGCGGCAGCGACCAGATGCCCGTGAGCACCAAATTCGATCTCCGCGACGACATGTCGGTGGTGCGCAACTACGGCACGTTGTTGCTGGAGATGGCAACGTCATGTCCCGACGGCATGGTCTGCTTCTTCCCATCGTATCTGTACATGGCGAAGATCATCGGCCAGTGGGACTCACTCGGCGTGCTCAAGCGCGTACTGCAGAGCAAGCTGTTATTTATTGAGACGACGGACATTGTCGAGACGACGCTGGCGCTCGACAACTACAAGAAGGCGTGCGATTGCGGTCGCGGCGCGATCTTCTTCTCTGTCGCGCGAGGCAAAGTCGCCGAGGGTATCGATTTCGACCGCCACTACGGTCGCGCGGTGATCCTGTTTGGCATCCCGTTCCAGTACACGCTCTCGAACAAGTTGCGCGCGCGCCTCGAGTACTTGCGCTACACGCACCAGATCCGCGAGGGCGATTTCCTGACTTTCGACGCGCTTCGCCAGGCTGCGCAGTGCGCTGGGCGTGTGCTGCGAAGCAAGACCGACTACGGGCTGATCATCTTTGCGGACTCGCGATACAACCGCTTGGACAAGCGCACGAAGCTCCCGCCGTGGATCACGCAATTCCTGGTGGACTCGCATTTGAATTTGTCGGTGGACATGGCGATCTTCATGGCGAAGAAGTACTTGTCGCTCATGGCCCAGCCGGCAGACGACTCAGCGAACTTGGACTCGATCCTCTTGGACACGGAGGGCGTGGCGAAGTGGCTCGGCAAGCACTCGATCAGCCAGGAGAACGGAAACGACCACGAGAATGGTAATGGTGGCGGTGCGGCGTCGGGTGTTGCTGCCGCGATCGGAGGCTCGCTGGTGGTTCCAGTGCAGCAATAGTGAACGGGGAAATTGGAAATTGGTGTGATCAAGGCTTTTCAAGCTAGACACACAGAGGGAAAGGGATCGCATCAAGGTAAATAAGAGCAGCAGCTGTGGTGACATTGGCACTGGGCATGTAAGTTTTTTGGACATGTTCTTTACTTCGATCCCCTTTCGTCTCTCGAAGGGCGAGTCGGAGCGCTGATTTCTTACGGTCAACATGGACAACAACGAAGTAGAGGACGCGTTTCCCGAGAAAGGACCCATGGGTATTTTGGGTCATTCCCATACATTCCAAATCACTGTAGGAGGTGATACCCAATCCTGTCTATAGTCCATACTTGTCACATCAGAAGTGGTGGACAGCTTCGTCCACTTACAAACTCCTATATGATTTAATGGGTACAAATGTCCACTCTCAAATGTCTACATACTTTGCTGTAAAGAGGGTGTAGTATGCTTCCTATCCCTTACTGTGAAAGCACACCCTCTGTCGCAGTTTTCAGTTGGTGTTTGTAAGAGCCTCTATTTGACTCATGTGTGCCTTTCACTTTACTAGTTCGCAGGAGATAAATCCCAGATAGATCGGTACATCCATCCCTACACTTGAGCTGTGTAACCTTTGGTTTATGTATTAGTAACAAAATCATAAAATAAGCATTTAGGATTTTTTCATTTGAATTTCATCTTTTCAAGTTGTCGAACGACAAAAAGCGCTTGACAATTTCACTCCAGTTTCCACCATTGCTTTTGGTGGCTTCCATGTCGAAAACGCTGAACTGAGTGCGAAAAATGAGGTGCGAAAAGAGGAAGCCTCTCACGTGCTGTCACTATCCAGGACGTCATTATTGCGAAACCCCACATGTACATGTTGTCGCAAACATTTTAACAATCCCGTGCTGTAGTGACCTCATATTATAAGGACATGCTGTCCTAATTTTTCACTTTGTCTCCCAAGATTCGTCACAACGAGAGAGAAAAAAATCGAAGCAGCCAAAACCAAGAAGGAAGGGAAGGAGAGACGGCCGGCAGTACACTATGGAGAAGGATCTGCGCGACGCGTACAAGGCGCTGAAGCTCATGCGCGCAGACCTGACGCGCACCAAGAAGGAGAAACAGGCGCTCGAGCACCAGTTCACATTGTACATGCAGACACACGAAGCGCAGCAGCAACAGCAACACAATCAAAACAACAACGACAGCAGCATTGACACAGACGCAGAGATGACGGCGACGAGACGAGCAGAGCACGCGCTGATGCAACACGAAGACGCACAAGAGCAGTTGCGGCGGCTGCAGAAGGAGCACGCGGTGCTCCAGCAAGAGCTCGAGGCGCTCAAGAAGAAGAGTACTGCGGTGGGGATCGAGACGCCGGACGAGCGATTGTCGAACCAACACGCCCATGAAGAAGACCGTGAGCGTTCTAAAGCTCGAGTATCCAATGCAAAGAAAGATGCAACGTCTGCGTTTGAGTACTACAATAACAATAAAGCAGAGCGAGGCAACCAGGACCAGGAGAGCGAGTTCACGGCCGAGACCGAGCCGATCGGATCGCATAACGGCGAGGATGAGCCACACGACAACCAGATGCAACAACCGAAGCAATTGCCCCAGGAAGAAACATCGATTGTCGAAGAGATGGTGCGCGAGAAGCTCGGGCTGCTCGCGAACCTGTTCACGCTCAAAACGAAGCTGGACGAGCAGACGTCCGAGATGCTCGAGCAGCAGGCGAACTTCGTCCACGAGCGCGACGAGCTCTGCATGCAGCTGGAGGAGCTGAGCGAGCAGATGGTCGCGCTCCAGTCGCATGTGATGGACGTGGAGAACGAGAAGCAGTTCATCGAGGAGAAGTACGATTTTCTGATCACGGAGCTGGATCTGATGAAGAAAGAGCGCGCGGAGAGTATCGGTCACGGCGTCGAACCCGAGACCCTGGAGCTGGACCAAGAAGAAGAGGGGGGTGACGAGCTGGAGGCTGATGTAGAACTAGGTGAACCAAAACAGCAACAAGATGACGACGATGATGGAGATGAGAACGGTGTCGATGAGGCTCGTGAGAATGATTGCGACGTTGTCGAGTCTAAATTGCGAGAGCTGGAAGCGATTCGCGAGCAACTGGAGGCCGAGCGTAGTACGCTGCGGCTTCAGCGTGAACAGCAGCAAGGTGACGAGGAGAAGAGTGCTTCTGGTGCTGGACTTCCTGCTGCTGTTGAGATGGAGAACGCGAGCAAGATCGAGAGTTTGACGCAGTTGAACGCGATTTTGCAGCAGCAGCTCGTTGAGAAAGAAGAGCAGTCCGCTACGTTGAACGTGTCGATGATGAAGAAGCAGAATAGTTTAAATCGTGATTTTGAGGAGAAGCTACGCACGATGGAGTTGGAGAAGAGTGATCTGTTAGCTGTAAAGGAGATGCTGGAGCGCGATCTTGAGGCTTTGAAACGCGATCGAGATGCTGATTCCAGTCAATATGAGCAGAAACTGGAGGGTTTGATTCAAACTAACTTGATTTTGCAGCAGCAGCTGCAAGAGAAAGAAGTGGAGCTCGCGGCGTTGAAGAACGAGATGAAGAAGCAAGCGACTCGTTCTCAAGAGCAAGTGGCGACCACTGGTCAAGACCGCGATAGAGCTGCTGAAGAACTGCGATCCGCACTGAAGGAAATGGAGATCAGAGAAGCCGAGTCGATTCAACGCCATGACATTGCATTACAGAATGTCCAAGCTGTGCACAAAGATCTTGAGAAAGCACTTGAAGCCTCATTACGGGAGCAGCAGGAAGCGCATGACGCGCTTCTCGAGGAGTTCCAGCAACAGCAGGCAGTAAATGCGTCAGAGACAGAGAAGCTGAACAGATACGTCCAAGAAAAGGAGGAGAGCTTGGCATCACTGCAGTCGGAATTGAAGTTGCTCCGAGAGCAGACTAGCGCATTGGAGCAGGGACTGAGTGACAAGAACGAGGTGATTGTTCGTCTGGAGACAGAGAAGCAGCAATTGGTCAAGCAGATCCACGAACTCCAAGACCAATCGGCGCAGGAGATCGAAGCATTGAAGCACAGTCACGAAACTCAATTGAAGGCGAAACAGGAAGAGTTCCAGGCCCAAGTGTCAGAAAATCTGGCTTTCCAAAAAGCGCAGCACGACAAATCGCTGAAAGCGTCGGCAATGGAGGTGAAGGCTCTCTTGCACGAAACGCGGCAGCTGAAGCTCTCGCTCAAGCAGAAAGAAGAAGAGATGACTATATTGCGGAGTATGGCAGATGTGAAGAATGCCGAGTTGCTCTCGACCAAAGAAGAGTATGAGCGAGCCAGTCAACAAGCTTCCGAGAGCCGAGACTTGCTGCAGTATCAGCTCAGTGTCTTGGAAACGCAGCTGATGGAGATCGAAGACAAGAAACGAGGTGAAGAGGACGGATTTGACGATTTCGCGGTTGTTGACGACAGCAACAAGAATTTGCGCGCGTGGGCGTTCATCAAGCAGAAAGTACGCGAGCTCGACCGTTTCCTACCACAGCTGCAGTCGTTTGCGTATTTCCTGGACACGACACTGTGTTTGTGTGAAGCGAACACTAGCACACTCGAGGTGCTGAGTATCCAGAATGGTAGTAGTTTGACGCAGGACATTGTGTCGTTTCTGCGCTTTGTCTCACAGCTGCAGCGTGGCGTCGGTGCGACGTCGCACGTGAAACAGGGTCGCCGGCTGCACCGTCAAGTGCTGGAACTGCTCTCCAACTGGTACGAGTGCAGCGAGAAAGACGATGTCCCCGCACCTCCGTTTGGGATCGCGTCTCGAGAGACATCTCTGGTTCTACACAACTGGACTGCAGACAAGAACAAGCGAGCCGCTGCCAAGCGATGGCTCGCGCGAATGGAGACGGTCACGGGGCAGGCCTCGTCCGAGGAAGAAGCGAACCTTGCGATCGAAGGCAGCACGCTCGAGCTCCAGCAGATGACGATGGAGGTGAAGCAGGCGTTCCTGATGCTGATCATCCCGATCCTCAAGCGCAATCCTGCCATCTATGTGCGCGTGTTCACGCGGAAAGCGCTGGCGTCCAGTGGAACCAGTTCAAGCGGCTCGGGTGTCGAAGCAAGTGACAAAGATATGAGCTGGGAGATGAAGATTCACGTGCAGCTGGCGGACACGTTGCTGCGGCGAAGGTCATCTCTTGGCGCCTCGTCACCCCAGTTTCGACCTCGACCACCTCCGCTGAAGCTGTCGAATTCGATGCCAGTGATGCCCCACGTGGAAGACCGTTTGATGGCCACAACTCCGACGAGCGCGCAGAAATTACAGATCATCCAGGAACGACTGCAGCACATGCAACAGAAGTAGATGGAGGGGAAACAATGCACAAATGCCTAGGTTTGCTGCAGGTACATGAGAGCTGTAGTTGGTCTGTGTGAATTGGCAACATTTGAGGACATGGATACCGTGCACAAAGAGGGTACATTACATCCAAGTATCACGCGTGGTATGACTGCTATTGTGGGTATATCCTCGGCAAATCTACCACTCAGAGAAGCGCGCTCATTCCTCAATTTGATCTCCAGCACACACGTGCATAAGGTCATATAGAGTTCATCTGCCTACCTACCTATCTACCTACCATGGGCAACAAGCACTCGTCCCAGTCTGTCGAGAACGTGGAGCTCGTCTCGCAATCACACGAGCCCGTCGCTCTTCACTCCAACTGCACACCACTCGTGCTCTCGGCTGCGACGAAGTTGAGGGTTGAGTACATCAGCGATGTGCTCTCGGTGCTGGACCACAAGACCGGCGAGCTGCTCTTCCGCTACGACGAGGAGTTTTTCCCCGAGTGGACCGAGAAGATGCTCATGGACGGGAAGAACGCGCCCGTGGTGATGATGGAAAAGGAGCTCTCGTACCACAAGAACTACTTCATCAAGTCTCGCGACGCGTCGCACGCGCAACTCTGCAAGATCGACGCGTGCAAATCCAAGTCGACGCTGGACATGACGCTCAAGATCAAGGACGCGAAATCAGGCGAGAAGGTCGTGATTAAGATCGACGCGGACCGGAACCTGCGCAAGGTGGTCATGTGGGTGACGCGTGGCAAGTCGCCCAGTGATGCGATCTGCGTCATCTCGAGTAACTCGAGGTTGTCTAGGATGAACAGTGCCGAGATGTTCGACGGCTACGACGTTGACGTCGCAGCGGGCGTGGACCTCACGATTGTCGCGCTCTTCTGCATCATCCTTCACGAGCTGGTGACGGACAACGTGTTCGTCTCGGGTATGGCCATCGGTGCGGCATTCGGCTGAGTTTTAGTGTGTAGTGTTTATCCATTTCCCAGCTTCGCGGAGAGTCTGAATACAAGATATGTATGCAAACGCGGTTCTCTCTCCACCTTGGCCTGCAGAACAATGTACAGGCCTTGAAACCTGAACTGGTGGGCTTGCGAGGATTCTTCCTCCACCCACAAGGTGTCTCTTCGTTAACCCATTCAGGGTCATCACTGATCTAGCAATGAACACCACGACTAGGCCATATGAGTTCGCAATAATGGACGAAGGGGAATGCATTATGGTAGTTTTGGGGAATTACATGTTGCTGATTGAGGACTGAGCCTCGAGTTACGCGAGCTCCAGAGACCTCAATTCACTCATAATCTCTGACAAAAGGCTTGGTGACGAAGCCACAAAGTCGGTTATTCAGTTGTTGGTAAGCCCAACCTCACCGCATGGCATCACAGATAGAATGATCGTGAAAGTGTGTGCTGCTTTCCATGGCGTACATGAGTTCGCTCCATTGCACACAATCTATCCGCAGCAGCCGCACAACACATGAAAATGAAGGGGGACAAGGAATCAAAAGAGCTCGTTTTCCGATTTATTCGTTTAGAAGATGGCGCGACCAGCCAGATCAAGCGCCAAAGCGAACGGAAGCTGCTGCATACGTGCTCACGGTGAGAAGATCTTCTGTGTCGACTCGCCCCAAACCAACGCGCTGCTGCTGCTGCTGCTACTCCTGCTGCCACTGCTCTCTTTCTGCTTCAGGTGCTTCTCCGTCCTTGTTTCTTGGTGGTCCCGTCAGGCTTCCAAATGATTAAAACCGTGTATTAGTTTGGGCGCAAAGCGGCTTAGTTCTTGCGAGCAGCAGCGATGGTCTTCTTGATCAAACTAGACTTCTGCTTGCGGGCAATCATGGTCTTGAAGCGGTCGAAGTCACTCAACTCAGCGCGGGTCTTCTTGTTCGCGATCTTCTTGGCCCAGGTGGTGCCGTTCCACTTGGCGACGGTGCCCTCAGCAGCGAGCGCCTTCTTCAAGGTCGCTTCGCGAGCCTGGCGTGGGACCTTGACGGTCAGGTCGGTCAGAGCGAGACGCTTGAACGAGATCACCTGGCGCTTCACGCCGGTCACGGAGAATGGACCATCGATCAGAGCCTTGTTCTCATCGACGACGTCGATGATGGTGGCGATCTTTCCGGAGTCCTCGCCGAAGTTGACAAGGGCGACACGGCCAATCGAAACAAATCGGGTAAAAGTCTACAAGAAGCACGCAAAAAGAGTCACAATACTGTTAGAAAGAACTGTATCAAAAACTGATGCGCTTTGGTTGACACAGTGGCTTTGTGAGCAGGATGGGAGCTGAGTCAGAATGACAGGCAGAAAGCACGTGAGCTTGGTGGCTGGATAATGGAATGATCTTGGTAGCCCTGATAATCGAACTGATCTTGACAATCACCTCTCCACCTGAATTTGTACTCGCTTGATCTACGCGCACTCAGTTCAACTGATCTCATTCGGTCGTGTTGGTGGACGGTAGACAGTCGCAGCACTTTGTGTTGCTAGATATAGTTCGCGGCACCGCTCTGTATCGGCTGTTGTCAATCGATCGGTACTGTGTATCTGGAGCTGCTCATCAATCACCAGAGGCGCGTATAGAAACTGCGTCGCTCGAAGTGGCAGATCGCCATGTTCAGAAGCTGCTCGTTCATTCGTCTGTCTGTCTGTTGGTTGCCTGCACTCCATTCCTCTCTCACTTTCTCGCCCACGCTCCCACACATCGCCGCAAGCACATCCACATCCACACACAGAGACACAGCCGCCGGCGCACCCACTCACCATTATTCTAGGAAAACGCCAAACGAACTAATGCCTTTGCTTGCAGCTTTTGCCTCCGCGTCCAAGTCCAGCAGCCAATCCCGGCCACCGCTGCCCGTAGGAACCAGTCATCCTTCCCCTTCCCCCATCCATCTTCTTCCAGCCAATCATCAGCATAAATATCTCTATTCTCGCCATATTATTCGCTAAAAATGAATAAATACGATTGCCACCAATCAAAACCGAGCCTCACCACACTCCACAGTCGGGAATAACGCATACCAAGCTCCACAACACATTTTGATGTACAAATCCCGCATCTTCATTTTTGTAAGTTGTAGCAATTTGCCAGGGTGTTTGGGTGATGAAGCGCTCGCCAACCAGCCGACCCATTTCCTCCACCCCTTCTTCACTCCCCACTAAAGTACGATACCGCTTTCCATGTTCCCACGCCGCCGCCGCCAAGCGACTGGTCGGCAGTTAGTTTAGAACCTTTCAAACCCCTGACAAGCCAGCAGCCATGCCTTTTGTCAAGGTCAGCAAGAACAAAGCCTACTTCAAGCGCTACCAGGTCAAGTACCGTCGTCGTCGCGAGGGCAAGACCGACTACCGCGCGCGCAAGCGCCTGATCACCCAGGACAAGAACAAGTACAACTCGCCAAAGTACCGCCTCGTCGTGCGTATCACCAACAAGCAGGTGATCTGCCAGATCGCGTACGCCGAGATCGATGGTGACAAGGTGCTCGCGCAGGCGTCGTCGCTCGAGCTGCCACGCTACGGTCTGACCGTCGGCCTCAAGAACTACTCGGCCGCGTACGCGACGGGTCTGCTTGTCGGCCGCCGTGTACTCGCCAAGCTCGGCCTGGACGAGGACTACGAGGGCAACACCGAGGTCGATGGCGAGATCGTCAAGACCGAGTCAAACGGCCGCACGTACTTCGTGGACGAAGTGGCGGACGAGAAGCGCCCATTCCGTTGCTACTTGGACGTCGGTCTCCGCACCACGACCACGGGTAACCGTGTGTTCGGTGCGCTCAAGGGTGCTGCCGACGCTGGTCTCGACATCCCGCACTCGGAGAAGCGTTTCCCAGGCTACAACCGTGACGACAAGTCGTACGACGCGGAAGTGCACCGTGACCGCATCTTCGGTGTGCACGTGGGTGACCACATGAAGGAGCTTGAGGAAGACGACCCTGAGATGCTTGCCTCCCACTACGCGTCGTACATGGCGGCTGGTGTGTCGGGCGATGACATCGAGGACCTGTTCACCAAGGTCCACGAGGCCATCCGTGAGGACCCTTCGCCTGCGGCCAAGTCGGGCTACGTGCCAGACAAAAAGTACAAGAAGGCGGCCAAGCGCTCGCGCCAGCAGCGCCAGGCCCGCGTTGCCCAGAAGAAGGCTTACGCCGCTTCGAAGCAGTAAGTGCTGTCTCTCTCTATCTAGCGAGAACGCACTTGTTCGGGTACTTTCAGCACCTCTGCTTCTGGGGTTCTACTTTCCATCACTTTCCCTTAGTGGATGTAATGGATATCAATGAAAGCTAAACACCATTCTCATTAAGCCACTGCCTTCCATCTTGTCAGATTGAGTCTTGTCAGATTGGATCTGCCATGGCGTATCAGTATCGTTCGACTATCCGATTTGACTACCTTGGTGTTCACTGTTTCCGTGTTGACCATTTCCATGCTTGCTTGGCTTGGTGTGGAGTCATTTTGCTCACAACCTTCCAAAGAGAATATCGTACTTAGTATAAGCAATACTTTAAGCAAGTTGAATTCGGGTTGCCACTTGAAAGCTCAATCCATCACATACAACACAAATCAATAAATAACACCTGCATTAGCAAGAGGGACAAGGATGTCGTTCTCCATGAAGCTGCCAGCGGCCAAGGACGCCAAGAAGAAGAAGCAATACGGACTCATTCTGCCCAAGAAGGACACCAAGAAGGCAAGCTTTGTGCTGCTGCTCCTAGTCCCATATCTCGATCTCTCTTTTGTGTAGGTCACAGCTCATCCATTCTTTTTCTCTCTCTCTCATTGTGACAACGTGCAGGAGATCAAGACGAGCTTCAATGCGTTCGCTGTTAGCAGCAGCTCCAGTGCATCCGCAGCCACAGCAACCGCCACTAAGCCAAGCGCTGCCGATAGCCAGGCTGAGCTGCGCCGCAAGGTCGGCGAGGACGCGGCGCGCAGCTTCCACGCGAGCCAGGTGGAGCGCGCGCACCAGCAGGCGCTTGCCGAGGACCCGTCCGTGTTTGACTACGACGGCGTGTACGACGAGATGACGAGCGAGCGGCAGAGCAAGGCGTCGCAGCGCAAGGTGCAGCGCGAGTCCGAGAAGAAGCAGCCGAAATACATCGCGAATCTGATGGAGAAAGCCAAGATTCGCGAGATCGAGAGCGAGCGCATCCGCGAGCGCCGGCTGCTGAACGAGCGCAAGGCCGACGACGCACTCTACGGCGACAAGGAAAAGCTCATCTCGGCGTCCTACAAGCGCAAGCTCATGGAGATGAAGAAGTGGGACGCGGAGGACGCGCGCCTGGACGCGCTCGAGGACGCCGAGGACGTCACGAAGCGCGGCGAGAACGCCATGGCGGGCTTTTACGCCAACCTGCTCAACAAAAATATCGCCATGGGCGGCTCCACGGCGAACGCGAAGAGCGCCTACACAGTCGGGCGTGCAGGTGACGATGAGAAGAAGAAAAATGGAGATGTCGGTCATGATGAAGACAAGCAGGATGGACAAAAGGAACCAAGAGAGAAGAAACGGCATGTTGCAGAAGCGGAATCTACTGATAGCAACAGAGCAAAGACCCCACTATCGCGTGGTGGTGATAATGATGATGCTAACAGTGATGAGCAAAGACGAAGCAAGACCGACACTGCGCCTGTTGCCGCAGCAGCGCCAGCATCAGCCAAGCCACAGAAAGAAGCAGAAGAGAAGGTGCCAAAGCCGAGCAAGGACGACGCGATCTCTGCCGCGAAAGCGCGCTTCCTGGCGCGTAAAGCCATGCGAGAGCAGGCGGCGGCGAGCAAAAGCAGCGAGTGAGTCTCATTGATCACCCAGTGATAATTGGTACATTGCTGCTGTATTTGGCTCGAAACAAGTTTGCTCACGCTGTGGATTCATTCGGGAAAGAAGCAAGTTAGTCAGGTAATGTATTCACTCTTCGGCAACTGACGTGATGGCAGGCTATGAATCTATTCATCAACATTGGTATTTGGATTGCACTGTTCTTGCATGTGAAGGTTGTATTGGTTTGGGTGAAAATGTGCTACTGGCATGCGACAGTCTGGAGAATGCGCATATCTGCTGCAGCTGTTTGTCATTGCCGTCAGTACGTACGCTGATCTACAAGTCCAACAACAGACGCTCCGGGTTCTCGATTTTGTCGGCGATGCCCTTGAGGCACGTCACGGCTTCTCGGCCGTCGATCAGGCGGTGGTCGTAGGTCAGCGCGAGGTACATCATCGGACGCGCCACCACTTCGCCGTTGAGCACCACGGGGCGCATCTTGGTCGCGTGCATGCCCAGAATCGCCGACTGCGGCAGGTTGATGATCGGCGTGCCCATGAGCGAGCCAAACACACCGCCATTCGAGATCGTGAAGTTGCCGCCCGTCATCTCTTCCAGCGTGAGCTTTCCGGCACGCGCGCGCTCGGCGAGCTCCGCGAGCTTCTTCTCAATGTCGGCAAAGCCCAGCGACTCGGTGTTCTGGATCACAGGGGTCACGAGGCCCTTTGGGGTCGACACGGCCACGCTCATGTCCACGTAATCGCGGTACACGATCTCTTGGTGCGCGTCGTCGATCATCGCGTTCACGCCTGGCACCTCCAGGAGCGCAGACGCACTCGCCTTGATGAATGCAGACATGAAGCCGAGCTTGGCGCCGTGCTTCGCCTCGAACGCGTCCTTGTACTGCTTGCGCAGGTTCATGATGTTGGTCATGTCCACTTCCTGGAACGTGGTCAGGCTCGCCGACGTGTTCTGCGACTCCTTCAAGCGCTCAGCAGTGCGGAGACGCATGCGGCTCATCTTCTCACGGCGCGTCACACGCTCAGGGGTGAGCAGCAGCGGGTTGATGATGTCCGCGTTCGGCTGCGCGACGACTGGAGCCGCCTTTGCCGCAGCAGCAGCTGGCGCTGGAGCAGCCTTGGCTGGGGTCTGTTCCGCCACAGGGGTCGCAGCAACTGGAGCCGCAGCGGCGGCTGGAGCAGCGCCTGGTAGGAGCTTGAACAGCGGCGCGCCGATCGTGACCACTTCGTCCACCTTGGCGAGCACTTCCTGGATCACACCGCCCTTTGGCGAGCGCACGTCCACGCTCACCTTGTCGGTCTCAATCACGACCACCACTTCGTCCGCGGCGATGTGGTCGCCGACGCTCTTGGACCAGTGCACGATGGTGCCTTCCGAGATGGAGTCACCCATCGACGGCACGTTGACGACCTCTGGCTCGCCAGCTGGGGTCGCAGCTTCAACAGCAGCAGTTGGGGCGGCAGTAGCAGGCGCTGGGGTAGGCGCAGTCACTGGCGCCGACGCAGAAGCACCAGCCGAGCCTTCGCCCTTGACAAGCTGGAACAGCGGCGCGCCGACCAGCACGTTGTCATCGATGCTCGCCAAGTGCTGCGCGAGCGTGCCGGAGAACGGCGCACGCACGTCCACGCTCACCTTGTCGGTCTCCAGCACAACAACGACTTCGTCGGTTTCCACGAAATCACCCGGCTTCTTGAGCCACTCGACGACGGTGCCTTCCGAGATCGAGTCACCCATGGACGGCACAGGCACGTCGACTGGCGCCGCGCTCGAGAACGGACGGCGCAGCTGGAATGCGCTCTTGGTGTTCGCGAACGAGGCGACGCACAGTGGCGCAGTGGAGCGGCTCAGTGCCGACGAAGAAGCGATGGCAGCGCTGGTTGCGAGCGCGCGCGAGGCGGTAGAGAGTGACGCGGCGGCGACGTTGGCGTTGGCGCGCGCCACACGCACAGACTGGCGGAGCACGACGCGGCCGGAGCTCTGCATCATCTTGCTCTTCTCACTTGTCGATTGAGAGCTCTTCGTTTTGTGTGGGAGCGGCCGAATGTTAAACCTCAATACAAATGGGCTGTCGTTTGTGATTTTCGCTCCCCTTATTTGGTTTGATTTGGTTTTGTGGTGGTGGAAGTCTTCTGTGTGGACCACATCACGAACCGAACCTAAGATGATGGGTATTCGCACTTTAGAGGTCATTGAAGTTGGTCATTTTGAAAAAATTCGGACTTATTGAGACAGCTACGATACGGCTAACTCTAGCAAACGCAAATCGAACTTATGAGGGCACTGATGATACTGTTAACACAAACACGCGATCTATCATCACACACGTCATTCAGACTGATGAATTGAATGGCGTGTTGTTGAAGAGAGGCTTCGTGCTGGTGGTGGGTGTTTCCCCTTTTCTTTGCAAGCGCTTCACAATTTGAAATCCAAAGCCTCTTCGCAATGGCTTATGGCATGATTTGTGTGTCTTTCAATCCATCAAACAGTCAGCAATGGCTGCATGCAGGCAGGCGCCATCAGCCTGTGTTGTGTTCTCTGAAAGAGAGCGCCGCACGATTGTGCGGCGGAGACATATCGCAGTGCGACACCGACTGAGTTTGTGAGCAGCCGCCGTTCTGACGGACGCTTCTCAAGTCTTTGACTCGCTTCGGACAGACTTCCAGGGGTTTCGTAAAAATGCATGGCATTCCAAGCCATTTGATTGACAAGGTGTGGCTTTGATTTCCCCATTATAACAAGTCACCCAATAGCGAGCACAGACGAAGACCCACCCATTCACGCCCTTTCACCACCACCATATACTATGGGGATGCGCGCGAATGACACGCGTGCAGGCAGGGCTTTAACTGGTTGAATTGGGGCAGCAACAAACACAGGCGCTGACGCGAATCAAATCCTGGTCGAAGGTGGCGAGTCAATCAGTCGCTTTCTCTCAGGAATCCATTTGGATACAATTTTGTACTTTTGTGGTTGTGGGGGGGGGGGTCGCAAAAATTGCTGCTGCGTGTTGTTGCTGCTGAAGGAACTTGACACGCATTTGCTCAGAAAAAGAGCCACTGATTGCTGGCGATTGAGAGGCAACGACTGACTGACTGAATATGATATGAATGAGTGGCAAAGGTGGTGGTGGATTCGTACTTAACCGTGAGTAAGTAGCATGTTGCCTTTCCAAAGAGTCACAGGCGTTGATGGGCGTGCCCTTTGGAAGAGATAAGAAGATCCGAAACGGACACGGCCATTGTGAAGTGGGTGGGTGGCTGCGAGCGCGTCCGTTACGCTTGTGTTGCTAATCATACAAAACAATTGTGAGCCAAGTCACTCAGTCACTCAGTCACTCAGTACAGTATTGTATTGTACGGGCCAACAAACATGGCGAGCAGCAAATGGCGCCTCAAAGCGGTAGCGGCTCGTAGGCTTGGCATGCGTGCTGTTGGTCTGTATGATTATGATACGGACGCACTGACTGTTTGTGACTGAGTGAATGGCTTTTTTGCGTGTGCTGTCTGTTGTTTTTGAGTGGAGAAGAACTGAATGACTGGCGTACAAACTGGACGGATTATTGAGTGATGCCCATCGCTTGAGCGAGAGAATTCTCTAAGCCAATTTTTGATAACCATCAAAAAGGCAAGTTGACGCCCTTTCAAACCCAAAAACATTCAGTATTTTACGTGATATATAACTACATCATTTTATTTTGTGTTATAATACCAAGTTAAAGAAATGATTCATCTGACCTCATTCCGTTACCTAACTGGAATATTGCCAGAGATATCCGTTTCACTTGTAAACTACCGCCACAATCTGTTGGCATCCAAGGGCAGCAGCAAACGAAACAGGAAAGGAAAGGAGGAACGCAAGAGCGAGCCAAGATTGAAGAGGCGTCGCCGCCTCATGAAGCCACCTGTTTGTTTGTTCTAGCAGATCGATCCTCTACCCAAATCCAGAGCCAAGCTGCGCGCAGCGAGCCATGTCAGTCGAAACCACACATGCATGCACGCATGTATCTGAACACCGACCACTAACTCCGCCGACTGATCTGACTGACTGTCCCTATTCATAACCAACATACAGATAGACAACCCAAACCAAGCAGATCGATCGCCCCAAACAAACAATCGTTTCCTTCCATCTTTTTACTAGGAGGAGGCGCCGCACCTTTTGAAGGAGTGGCACTTTCACTTGCCTGCTTTAAAAAGCAGCCCCCTCTTTACTGTAGATAGATAGACAGACAGCACACACAAACTCACCCACAAGGTCAACAAGCCAACGCTCGTTGCCTTTGCTAGTCAGGGCGGTATTTTCCAATTCGCCTCGGATCGCGCCGCTCACAGCCAGCAAGCGACACACTCGCTCGCTCTCTTCTCTGCTCTTCAAGCCGATCAAGTCGACCAGCATCCGCATCCGCACCAGCGTCAGCGTCAGCGTCAGCATCAGCATCAGCCGGTCTGTCTATTGGATTGGGAGCCTTCTCCTAATTATTTGCTGCTGGCTCGCTCTCTCTCTTCTCTTTTCTCTGCCTTTCGCGGTGGCGGTGGATCTGAAATTCTGGATCGCAAGTGTGTCGACTGTCCCACTCTCCATACTGAAAGCAAGTCAGCCGCAAGCGACCTGACAACCCGCAACAAGCAAGAGAACGACCCAACGACAACGACCGACGCCTCTCACTCTTTGATTTGCATCAAAACGACAAAGCGCAGAGAAAAAGCTCGCGAGCGAGCGAGTGCCGCCATCGCCGCGTCCCATCGTCGTCATTTGAAAAAAAAAAGCAACCAACCCACAACAGCAACGCGTGTGAGAGCAAGCGACCACCAAGCCCAGCCACGCAGCGCATTCGCATTCGCATTACCAGACGCAGTCAGTCGGCGATTCCCTCACGAGCGCGCACGTGTCTTCTTCCCCTTCTTCTCCTCTGGCTGTGTCGCAAGATCGATTGGAGCGGATTTGATTTGAGTGGTATCCAGAGACGGTTAACAGGCGATTCGAGCGCTTGTTGAGTAGAGAATGAACAGCGCAACAGGTGGTTTGCTGCTCGCAGAGCAGCAGCACCAGCCGATGACCAAGAGCACAGAAGAGATCGACATGCTGTCGTCGCCGCTGATCACAGGGAGCCGCGGCGCGATGCCCGTGACGTCGCCGTCCATGTCCAAGCTCCCAGGCCTACAGTATGCGATCTCACACCGCCGCACGGACCTGCGCCTGCCGTCGTTCACGATGGCGTACGACAGCAGCAGTAGCAGCAGCAGCAGTTGTGGCAGCAGTCAGGACGTGCAGTCGCCGTCGCCGGTGCAGTCACAGTCGTCGGGCGGGCTGCACCTGTCGATCGCGCAGTGTGAGACCCCGCACTTCATGCCAGGCGTCGCATCGTTTTGCCCCGAGGCCTCACCCGCCGACAAGACGCCCGTGTCGCTCGAGAGCTGCTGCAGCGCCGAAGAGCTCAAGCGTCGCAAGAAAGGCACGCGCCGCGGCACGCTCAACCCCGAGGCGAAGAACGTGCTCAAGGCGTGGATGTTCTCGCCCGAGCACTTTGCGCACCCCTACCCGAGTGAAGAGGAGAAGGAGGAGCTCGCATCCGAGGCCGGGATCGAGGTCAAACAGCTCTCGAACTGGTTCACGAACGCGCGCAAGCGGCTCTGGCAGCCCGTGTTGCGGCAGTCGGGTGTTGAAGTGAAGAACTTTTTGTCGACCGGACGAGGTGGGCCACGCGGCAACAAGCTGGACGTGCCAGTGAACCTCCAGCACCTGGTGCCAGCGTCGCCACCGTCGTCGCCAGAGCGACATTGCAAGAGCAGCAGCAGTGCGGCGTCGTCGCCGTCGCCGCTCAAGCGCACGTGGTCGGAGATGGAGGCGTCGTTACCCTCTGCAGCATCAGCGGACGAGTTGGCCACAAGCGCCAGCACCAGCTCTAAAGCACCAGAAGACGCCACCGCCCTCGCACCAGCAGCTCCAAAGCGCAAGAAAACATCTGTGGCACGGAAGAAGAACGCGGCAAAAGATGCTACAGGGAACCACAAGGAGGACGCGCCGGCGATGACCAAGATCGAGAACCAGCTGAGCCAGGAGCTGCGTCTCGCACTCGCGGAAAGGGCCGCGATGGCGTCGGCCACGAGTGCTTCATCGTCCTCGCACAGCAGCGCTACTGCGGGTGCATCCTTCCATGACCTGGAGATTCTCGCAGCGACGTCGTTGATAGGGTTGCACCAGCAGTACCAGTCGGTGCATTAGAGCAAGCATCAAGCGTCAAGCGATGGATTAATCCAGCCAGTCAACCGCCTCCAAGACCCATCAGATATACATATTTATTCGAGCCCAGGCTTCACAACCCTCCAGTAAAACAAGCCCAACCAAACGCTCGAGCAACAACCCAACTTACAAGCAAACCCGCTGCGTCCAGTCGTCCAGAAAAGCTCGGCAAGAAAAACCAGCAAGCCACGCACGAGCAAGCAATATGCAGCAGCCAAGATGATGATGATAGCAAGGATGCAAGATCCCCACCACGAGGTAGTTAGTCCACACCCTCTGTGCGTCGATGTGTGTGTCGTACTTGTGAGGATTTGTTTGTTGGCTCTCTCGCCCCCGTAGGATTTTCTTTTCCTCTCTCATGAACATCCACCCACTCCCACCTTATTATTTTAATACAAAATGCAGAATTCACGCATCAGACAATCGTATAACTCACTCAAATCGCCCTGATGGAAGGAAAGAGGGGCAAAGTACGTCAATAATTGCGGAAAGCTGACGACTTGATTTCCATCAACACCATGGTCGCGTTTCGCGGTCGAAGTAGCTTTGCAGACGTGGTTTTCTTGGCACTTTGACGAGCGAGGACATCCGACGACCGACACCGACGGGCTTCTTCATTCGAAGGTTGGGGATTCTGCGCAGTAGGTAGCACACACACACACACACGCAGCTTGTGTCAAATAATTTTGCGTGGCCTGAGGCGTCGAGGACGCTGATGACAGACAAGATTGATCCCGAAAAACAGGTGCTGCGCGTTAAAAACAATTTTCAAATGGAAATTGGATAACATTTGAAAAAGTATGTACGAGAACAACATCAAGTGAATTACGTCGAGTATGTCGGGCGGTACGTCAACATGTCGTGGCGCAAGAAGGAACTGGCCGCCATCATCAGGGGAGCTAGAGGAACACGAGGATCCGCCAGAACGCGCAGTGCGCTCGCTTGCGCAGGGTCAAGGACGACCTCCTCAAGCCACACCAGCCGAAGACGTCGAATCCTCTCTACCACGCGTGGATAGACGAGCAGCGCAAACTCATGCTCCCCGTGAGGAATCTGAAAAGGACAACGTTCACTACGACATCCAGTACTCGACGCAGGATTACCTCCCGTGCATGCTGCGCATGATGAAGGCGGTGGAGGCGCACGACACGAGCGTCAAGAACGCATGCCCACTGCGCAGCAACGTCGTGCCCAAACACGTCCGCATAGGCACGACCTCGCTCGTGAAGCTTTGCTTTACGAAGGAACACGGTAAGCAAGCCGACTACTTGACGAAGAGCAACCTTCGCAAGCACCAATACACCACCTGAGGATTCTTCTTCAAGATCAACATGAAGTGCTTCCGCGCGAAGGGCTACACGTTTGACCACCAGATTGTTACGGATGGCGTTGGCTGCAGCATCCTCTTGAAGCGAAAGGACCTTTCCGGCGGGCGGGCGATCCAAGAGAGAATAGGGAAATGCGAAACGTACATCGACGAGGTTGTCGACTACGAACCTCTGAAGGACAAGACGGTCGTCGCGATCGACCCGAACATGAGCGACTTGTTGCACTGCGTCGACGGAGACACCAAGGACCAGACAAGGTTCCGCTGCACTCAGGACACGCGCCGCAGAGAGGCGAAGGCGAAGAAGTACCGGGACTTTGTACAGGAACGTAAGCAGGAGGTGAGGATCGACGGCAAGCACGTCGACGAATGGGAGGCGGAGCTGAGCGCCTACAACAGAAAAACGACCGACTTCGAGTGCTTCAAAGCCTACGTAGAGAAAAGGACGAAGTGAACAGGCGTCTAAGCTGAGTGTACAACGAGTACATCTTCCGGAAACTGAAGCTGGAGGGCTGTATGCGTCGCCAGATTACAGAAGCTCGGCTCCTGAAGCGGTTCGAGGAGCTGTTCGGAAGCGGAGCAGACACGATCGTCGCGATCGGGGATTGGAGCCAGAGGCAGCACCGCAGGTTCAACGAGCTCGTCAAGGATAAGGGCTTTAGGACGATGTTTCGGAAGGCGGGCTACGGCGTGTACCTGGTCGGTGAGTTCCACGCCAGCAGCAGATGCAGCGCGCGCGAACAGGGCGAGTGCGAGACGTTCCAAGAATGCGAGAACCCCCGACCGTACAGGAGCGGCATAACCTTGCGTCACGGGCTAGTCAGGTGTAAGACTTGTTCTAGGCTGTGGAACCGAGATACGAACGCCGCGTCGAACATCTGGAAGGCAGTGAAGAGCGCGATCCGAGGCGAGGGTTGTCCGCGTATCTTCAAAGGGTGTCAGTGGGGCTCCGTCGGTTGTCACACCCACGATTGACAGTTGATTGTTCCAGTTGATTGTTAAATATCGGTTACAGGCTTGCCGGCTTACGAATGTCCCAAGGTTTCTGTAATCCGATACCATCGGATTTACCCGATTTCAACCGAGTTGTAAATATATGCTGACAAAGTCCGTAATTACGCGATTCCAGAGTTTTGTCGACAAGCACTCTCTGCGTATGGGCTACTATTTACGACGGCAATGAGTGCGCACCGCACTGGCGGTGGGAGAAAGTCGCCGCGCCATATAACGAGACCAGCAAGCAGCGCGAGGAGGTGGCGACGCTCTGTGTGTGTGCGTCTGCGCGTGTTTGTGCATATATTGCTCTGTTGTAGATACAGGACTGTAGAGTGCGCTTTTCGCGTGGTCTTGTGGGTGTATATAGGTTGAGACGTCGTCGGTATGGGGGTGATCTCGGTCGGCGCGTCGCTCGGCGTGAAGGACGACGGCAATGCGCATCCGATCATCACGAGCGCGCCGCTGCCTTTGCCCACGCGGCGGAGGACAGCAGCACGCTCACCTGCAGGTTCCAGCTCTGCGTCCGTGTCGCCGTCGGCAGTGAGTACGCGTTCGTACTACGGTGCACCATCGTCGACATCGTCAGCGTCATTGTCGTCGTCACTGTATCACCAGCCGTTCGCGAGTGGGGGCAACAGCAATGCGGGTAGCGAACAGCAAACGAATCGAAAGAAGCCACTGCGAAGGCGCGCTACAACAGCGACGTCGGCTAGCAGCAGTAGTGCTGCTACAAACTCAATGACCTCACTTGGTGCAGCAACGATGACGCAAGCCAGCAGTTCGACCAGTGCGATTGACAGAAATAGTAGTAGAAGCTTGTACCAGGACCAGCAAGTCGAGATGGGTCAGTGGCAGGTGACGCGAGTGGTGGCTGTGCCGACGAGTTGCGATCCGCAGGTGCTGCTCCCGCATGTGATTGGGAACCGTGGTGCGCGCGTCAATGCAATTATGAGCCAAGCGAAGTGCATCATCGTGCACAGGAAGCGCGATACGCGAAGCCAGGAAGCGAATGGCAGTAGTGCAGGTTTTTCCATGAGCTTCCAGGTGTCGGCGGATACGATCAAGCGGGTAAAGAGAAAGCGCGCGTGGTGGTGTGTTCGCTGTGCATTGCCATTGAAGCAGGAAAGAGTGACGGTGGTTGTGTGTTGCTTGTGGGGTTGTACTTTCTTCTTCGATTTAGGTCGATCACGGTGCGAAATTACTGCGATCTGCGATTGAGAATGCGGAACAGTTGACGCGTGGGCGGATAAACAACAGCACGAGCTTACGAGTCGATATCAGCAGCAGCAGACAACAGACAAACACAGAGTTCGAGAACTCCAGGCATGCTTCGCAACGACGAAGATTGAGCGGTGACCTTGAACCGGATAGTATCAGCAGCAGCGCTGACGTCACGATGTCCAGGAAGCGTACGCATGCGGATGCACGTGGGGGCAGCGATGACATTGAGAATGAGAGCAAGCGGATACATCGGACCCACGAAGATGCTGCTGCAGCTGCCAGTGACGAGTTGTTAGATGTCGATGAGTTCCGAATACGACTGCAGCGAAGCGCCGCGATCTCCAAGAAGTTCGCGCAAGAAGCTGCTCGCGCGCAATCGCAGGCGGCCATCGAGAAGCAAAAGTACGTCGCAGTGCTCCGCAAAGCCGAGGCGATCAAGCACAAGCGACGTGTCTCGGATCTAGTCGTGAAAGCTCAGTGCGCTGTTCTCGCGTCGCCAGGCTCGAGTTCATCCAAGGCATCCAAGAAGAAGCGCGTGAAAATTGAACAGCTCAGCTCTGTGCACGACGCGTGTTGGTCGAGTGGCTCGAGTGGCTCGAGTTTTCGCCACGTCCTCGCTCCAGATATCCGAATACCGAGGCTTCTCAAGAGAGAAAGTTCGGCTTCACCATCATTGTTGTTATCTGGACATGCAGTAAAAAAGTCCACGATGGACGACGACTTGGTGAAGTTATTTAAGAAGATTGAAGCGTTCAAGAGGGCGACCAGCTCATCATTGCAGACTCAGACTCGTGAGCAAGACACCGCGGAACCAGAGGATGATCCAGATTTTGAATTCGATGCTCCGTCAAGTGATGCTGTGGAGTCGTCGCCATCCATCGCCCCAGTCCCAGTGTCCAGTGTTCAACGAGAGACGCGAGCATTAGCTTCAAGTAACGGGCACAAGGAGACGCAGTCACAGGACAACCGCCGTGAATCATTCCGCTCTACGTGGGATATTCCAGGTTTGACCCGAGATTTGAACCTCGTGCAAGACTACTCGGAAGAGAGCGATTGCAAATTGCTGCAGCTCGTTGTGGGGGAGAGGCAGTACTTTTACATGGAGCCACTGCTGCTCGACCATGGCATGGAAGACCAGGAGGCATTGAAGCGATGGATCCTCACCGAGCACGATCTGCAGCTTGTCTGCAGCTTCCTCTCTGAGAACGATCAATACGGGAAGCAGGTCGTGCAAAGTATCAACAATGCAAAGAAGTCTGAGTCTCCAAGCTCCCCACCCGAGTCCTTGGAGCTGTTCGAGTCGTCCAAGAAGACTCAGTGGAGTGCGGTGCAACGTCAGCTAGTGAGCTTGCATTCGCTCACGCTCGCTGCGCATTTGCTTGGGTATCACTACCACGCAATGCGATCCCTTCGTGATGGTATCAGTAGTGCCTTAAGCAGCAAACGACCAGCGTCTGCATCGTCTGGACGCGATATCCTTACGGACGAGACACTCAAGTCGGATTTGTTCAAGTACATCCTTCGTCCAATTCGGTCCTCAGCCATCGAGTCGAGTCTGTTGGACTCGCTACCAATTTCACTGGTGCGTGAGACTGTAGAGCACTGTCCGGAGGTGCTCAATCACGTACTCAACTGGAAAGAAGAGGAAGATATCCCGGTCGACGTGGCGCAAGACATCCAGGGTGCGAAGGCAGCGAAAGACAGCAGTGCGTACCTGCGTTGCTTGATGGATCGGCTGTCCGTCCACGTGTCGGAACTTGATGCTGTCTTAGTCTCACTTGGTGAGAAAGCGCGAAGGAAACTGGATCAAGGGACCGAAAGCCCTCAAGACCGAGACAATGTGATCTTCCTCGCGAACCAGCTAAAAGACGTGATGGCGAAACTCGTGGTGGAGAATATCAAGCTTCAGCTGCACAAATGGGCGACCGTGTTTCTCGAGAATTCGTGCTCGTGGTTTGATTCAGACTTTGAGGACGGGTACGGAAGCGACGGTGACCGCACGTACGACAAATTCACGTGCCTCCAAGATGCGCTGTTTGTGTGGCACAATCAGAAGGTTCTCTACTCGGCGAAGGATGATCTGGCTGAGATGGAGGAGACCAAACCTGCAGTGAATGGAAACGGTGCGTCGGAGCTGAATCCGAGTCAACCGCGAACGATTGATGGTGTTGGAACCATCGCGACATCGAAGCAGAAGTCTCAGCCTGGCGGCAGTGATCCAGCGAGCACACAATCAACACCCAAGACTGGTGCTCTCGCTGACAGTACAGCGACATCTACAGCTCCGAAGGTGCAGGCGGTACCTGACGTCACGCCATCTGATAATGAGCTCGCACTGCTAAAACGCCTAACTCCAGTAGACATGCTGGACAAGTTGGCGAACCATTTCACGATAGAAGACCTGACCAAGCATTTTATGGCTCTGCAGAACCTGGAGAAAGCACGAACGCAATTGTACGAGTCGTTGCACACCACGAAGACGCTCATGGACGTGATGGGTCGCTCTGCTCCCTGGAGAACGCATGTGAAGAACTCGAACGCGCTGAAACGTGAATTGGCAAAGCAAGGTGTGATTGAGAAGAGGCTTCTTTTGCACCAGTGGGCGTTCTTTTACAAGCGGCACCAAGGGAAGCTTGCCAGGTCTCCTCAAGTTACAGATCAACCACAAGCCACTGAACCTGGTGCTGAAGGAACGGCAAATGGAGGAAAGTGTGACACAAGCATCGAAAACGGGGAGAAGCGCATCGACTGGACGGGCGTGTTTGATGCGAACGATTCAGCGGATGTGGTTGTGATGAAGAAACTGCGATACGAGCTTCAGGTGACCAACTCGAAGCTGGCGAAGCGTGCCAGTTCAGGCGATACCCAAGATCCATTGAACACGGAGCATCGAGCTCTTATGAGCGAATGTAACGCGCTCACGAGGTCTTGCGTCGCAGCGCTGAGTAAATTTCTGGGCGAATCCGTTGACGACGAAGTGGCCGCGCAGATCCACGCTACTTCCGAAGCGAATACCGCCCCGCGACGTCGAGCGCGATCTCGCTCGGTGATAAACCCTGACGAGGTCCGATCGTCAAGCGAGCTTTCTGACAAGCCGAATTCAAAAGGCGAAAACGAGCAAAGTGGCCCAGTAGTTCCTGATCCCTTAAGCGCGGCTCCAGCCTCTGCTAAAGGTCACACGACAAGCAACCTAGACGATGCTGGCATTGAGCAAATGGAGATCGATCAAACGGAAGCGCTGGATACCATCAAAGACGCGGCATCCACTCGTGTCATGAAAGGCGCGACTGAGATCGGCGATGTTGGGAACTCCAACAACAAAGGCGAGAAGCCCGCGGTCGTAATTCCAGCTACTGTGGGACCAAAGACCACTCGAAAGAGTCCAGCAGCACGCACACAAAGTCGAGCAAATCCCGCACCGTTGCGAATGGGTTGCTCTGGTTGTCGCGATCTACGCCGCCGATGCACCGGATGCTTTGGGTGCTGCTTGCACTGCGTGTGCGTGAGCTGCGGCTGCCGCATGTGCTGCTCGACGCGTTTCTCCGCAGTGCAAAAGACGCTCGCGATGCTCGTGAGCTGCGTCGAGGCGAACGACGGGTGTAAGTGGGTTCAGGCGAAGCCTCGCTCGAACCCCCTATCAAGTGATACAGACAGCTCAGTGCGAAACGAGCAGTTCACCAGTCGTATTTGCGGCATGCTCCGCATCTGCTTCAAGTGTTTGTACTGTGGAGCTCACTGCACGTGTCCTCGTCCGACCGTGACGAGAGCGTCAGGCTCTCAGGCGCGCTTTGGACTTCGTGGACGACCTGCAGCGACGCGAAAAGAGCGGCGATTCAAAGCCAAGTTGGCACCGATGCAGAGAAGGACGCCAGCCTCCAGTGATGGGTCTGCAAATGATCAGGAAACCCCAGTGCCGGCAGCTAGTCCGACGGATCGACGAGCAGCAGCCTTTGGGACTGCGGGTACATCAGTGGACGACAATAGCAGTACTGCCGCGTCAGCACCTTCAGCAACAGCAGCGCCTCAACCAAGTTCCGAGCCACTAAATGGAGGAGGAAATGCTGACGCGCCAAGTGCGATGCCGAATCGTGCGGAAGACACAAGTTTTCCGCCACAGCCACCACCTCGTTTCGTGAAGAAAGACCAGGGCAAGAACGAGCAAGAGGATCTGTTCCGCGCGGCGCGTGTGCGCATGAAGCTGCAGCGCAACACCTTTTCCAGGCTGCACACGCTCTACGGCTCGATCCCAGCAAACACGTTTCTCGACGGCGAGATGCTCTGGCAGCCCGAGCGCATCCGCATGATGTGGGAGCGAAAGGACTTCTTTGGCGTGCTGGGGGTGCCTCGTGACGCGACGACGCAGCAGATCAAGCGGCAGTACCGCAAGCTTGCGCTCAAGCTGCACCCGGACAAGACCATGGACGTGGGACATGCGAACTCAAACGGCAACAATGAAGGCGGTGGGGGCGGCGATTACCACAGCAGCACTGCGGATGAGCGCGTCGAGGCGTTTGTCGCAGTGACGCACTCGTACAAGCTGCTCTCTGGGGATCCTGCGACGATCAACAGCAACATTTGGAAGCCCACCATGTAAATAGAAAAATCAACCCACACACTGAGCAGTTTCGCGCGTCGCTTCCAGCCTGAAAGCTCAAACCTGAAAGCCCGAAGCCTGAAGCATCTTCTTGCAGTGATGGTATTTGGTGAAAAGTCGCGCGTGGGTCTGCTTGAGCTCATTGAAGTGAAGTATTCGTAGTTTTTCACAAGCCGGCGTTGCTCTTCGCACGAACCGTAGCTCTTCGCGCTGCGCGTGACCTGATCTTCTCCACAAGAAATAGCAGATGGACGTGAACCGCATCTTCTCGGCCGAACAGATCGTCGTGCCGCCAGACCTGCCGCTCGTGATCAAGGACTGGACGAAAGCAGTGATCCGCGAGAGCCCCGAGGACCTGCTACGCTTCTCGCTCCAGTGGTTCCAGGACAAGGCGGCGCTCGTATCACAGCGAAAGGCAGCGGAGAACCAGATCCGGCGCATGCGGCAGCTCTTCGAGACCTACGACGTGGACGGCAACGGTCGCATGGAGGCGAAGGAGCTCTCCAAGTTCCTGGGGGACGACCTTGGTATGCAGCTGAGTGAGAACGAACTGGAGGAGCTTGCGACCGACCTCGACGCGGACGGCACAGGCTTCATCGAGCTCAGCGACATCATCCAGTGGTACTCGACGCATCGCTAGACAAGGAGATTCTTTGCTCAGCAGTGAGAGGCAAGGAGGTCTGTAAATTTGTATTGATTTTGCTTGTTTATTACGTTGCCTTCTTCCTACGATGTTGTTCATGATTAACGATCGCCACAGCCTCACGCAATTTCTGCCGTCGACGACAACACCAGCAGTCGCCTTCATCACCGCCACTGCCATCTTCACTGGTCTTTCACATATCTTACCATCACTGCTACTACGCTTAGCTGCCGCGCTGTCGTTAACTGTAGCCGTCAGCCTCTCGTGTGCGAAGGTTGACGCACTTGAATTCCTGACCCAGGATCCCAGCAAACCTGTGCTCAAACTCAGCCTCTCTTTTCTAAACAGCACTGGTTGAGCTATTCGGTCGCGACTGCCTCTGCGACAGACGCGGCGGCTGCGGACTTGGAGTCGCTCTGCCAGATGCGGATCGTGCCGTCCTCGGAGCCCGTGGCGAAGCTCTCACCGCGCGGCGCGTAGCGCAGACACCGCACAGGGCCGTGGTGGCCCTTGTGGCACTCGAGCATCTCGCCCGAGTTGTAGTCAAACACGCGCACCCACGTGTCGGAGCCACCGGCGATGAACTTGTCGTCGCGTGGGTGCAGCGACGCGCCGCCTTCTTCTGCAAACGAGATCGGCATCATGAACGAGTTGATCAGCGCAAAGCTGTTCACCACGTCGTAGAAGTACACCTGAAACATAGATATATACGCATTCGTAGATGATGTACCCACAGTCAGAACTCAAAGATTCGTAGCAATAAGGACCCCCCACGATGCACATAAATGCAAGCAAACATACCTTCTTCCCAGCCGCGACCGTGAGCACCGTATTGTTGCGCGACGCCTCCATGTCCATCACACCGCCAGCATCAACCTTGAACTCTTGCACTTTCTCGCCCGCATCGATATTCCACACCGCGATAGTGCCGTCCACCTCGCCTGTCACCGCGATCTTGTCGTTGATCACCACTACCTTGCGGATCTGCTCTTTCGTCTGCAACTCGAGCGTTGGCGGCGTCGGCGGCACAAAGATCCCTGTGCGTCCCTCGGCCTTGTAGTGCTCCACGAGCTCCTTCACACTCAGCAAGTCGAACACGCGCAGCAGCTTCTCGTGGCCCGCAGTGAGCAAACGCGATCCATCGGGCGTGAACTCCACACTCTTGACAATGTGCTTGTGCTCAAAAGTCGTGATCACATCGCCCGAGAGCGCGTCCCAGAGCTTAACCGAGAAGTCGGCCGAGCCCGTCGCCGCGTACTGCGCGGTGGCGTCCACCTTGGCGCTCCACACCGCACCCTTGTGTCCTTCAAACGTACCGATCCAGTCGCCCGTGTCGGCGCGGCGCAGCATCGGGAGCTTGTCGTGGCACGCCGAGATGAGAAAGCAGCCGTCGGGCGTCACAGGACTGTACTGCACTTCGGCGAGCGGCCGCGAGTGGCCGGGGCACACGACGGGGATCTGGCGCAGTCCGCTGCGGGAGGACGGGGAGAGCGGCGGCGCGTCCATGATTGATACACAGACAGAGACTGATAGAGAGAGCGAGCGAGAAGTGACGGACGGACGGACGGACGGAGGATACACGAAGCTACGAGCTTGCTTCGGGTCGCGAGGCTTTTGAGAGTGAGTCGTGCGGCAAGGATGGAAAAAGGGAAGAGGAGAAGGTATGTTGTGAGTGTGTTGATAACGAGATGAGGGAAGCAATACTCGTTTTGTGTGTACGTATGAGAGTGTGGGTGTGGAGAGTGTCGTGAGTGATATGGGGATTATAGAGAGAAATGAGGGGGGAACAAAAAAGATTGTAGTGTGATGATGTGAAGCAAAGATGGTCATTTCGTATTTATACAGTACTGCTCATATCAACGATGGCGTTGAAGGCATTGTACAAGACAGGCTTCACCTGGCTTAAACGTGAATTCAAATACAAACACATACTGTAAAAATATAAACTGAAGGTGATTTAAGTCTGTTTTTAACGACCTCGATGTGCTGTTTCAGGGTCGTTGACGTGGGCCACATATTTTGCATCACGTGCATCCCGCTTTAACGACTACTGATCTTGCACCTGTAATTTGCTTTTTCTTGTTACAAACGTCCAGTTAGAACCGCCATAGATTTACTACGAACTCTTAAAATGATATCACAGATGAACGAATGTTGCGTGAAGGTGACGTCAAGGGGATGACTTGGCACTTGATTCCACATGCCAATAATCTCATCACTGAGTGTCTTTTGGTACACACTTCAAATGGACTGGCTTAACATCAACTATCCTCCCAAGTAGCGACTTGAAGTAGTCCAGTGATGCATGCACTACGTACAGCTCCATCGACTCTACACAGGGACGGCGAATACCTGGATAGCTCCACCTCGGGGAATCACAGTCTACTGTGTGTCTGTGCGGCAATGGACTGAACTGAGAATCCCCGAGTACATCTGGGGAAAAGTATGGACAGGAGCCTGTTTCAGCGTGCTTTTGCTTGATCCCAGGTGTGGGAGGGAACGCGAGCAAGTGATCGGTGTTTTCCAAATGCAAATGCTGTAATTATCAAGACTTAGCTTACTTCTGTATCCCCATGTACACATTTGAAGTATTAACCCAAAAATATGTTGGGAACGTTGGAATTGGTCGTCATCACCTCGTAGAGGAGAATGCAGAAGAGCGCGACGACCGTGAGGTCCACGCCCGCTGCGACGTCGATGTCGAGGCCCTCGAACGTGTCGTCCGTAGTGCCTGTGATGCCCGTGATAGTGCCAATCGCCTCGCAGGACGACTTGCCGTGCTTGACCCACATGACCGCCTTGTGTAGCACTCGGCTACCCTCGATATCCACCAGGAGCTTCTCGCCCGACGCCTGCAGAACCTCGGAGCAGGCGTGCACAGTCTGATTCATGTCGATCTTCCACGCGCGGATATTGTACAGCAGCTTGTGCGGCTCGTCGCGAGACTTGATCAAGTATCTGGCGCGGAACTGATCTTTTTTCCTCATCATCACCACAGGCTGGTTGCTGCCATCCACGAGCATCTTGTCGGTCCAGCCGGGGAAGTACCTCTCGTTGTAGCTGAAGAGCAGCTCGCCGGTCGCGTGGTCGAACACAGAGAGCGCGCCATTCACTTTCTCGACTCGCAGTTTCGTCGCGTCCAAGAGCACGAGCGGCTTGGCGTCTAGGTGCAGCACGACGGGCTCGTGCGACTGAGAGACGAGCGTCACGTTCTCTAGAGGACGGGACAACTGCCTGTTCCCCATGGTACCGAAAGATGTCGATGAGCGAACGCTTGGTGGGTGGAAGGAAGACTGAGACCGTTTGTGTGCTTGGGGCATCCTGACAAATACATCGCAAGTGGTGCACCCATAATAGCAGCCCAGAGTGTCACTGATAGTATCACCACAAAATATCACTAGATATTTTGTTTTGTTTTGCACCTAGAATAACACGTCGAGATCTTTTCATAAAGTTGAAATCAACACTGCAACACTCTCTGCACAGCGTGCGTGTGGGTACACCTGGTATCAGGTACGGCTGATCATGTACTTGCTCTCATTCTCACTTACACTACTGCCCCCAAACTTCAAGAGCTCATGACGAAAGCATTTGCGTCGACCGCCACAACGGCGATCACCCTCGTGCTTGAACTTGCATCTTCGATGCGCATGCCCTCTAGATCATCGCTGTAGCTAGCTTTGCCGCGCTGTCGCTTTCACACCCATCGTGCTCTGACGCGTATGACAACTTGCGCCTAGACATCGAGCCCTTCAGCTACGAATGACGGCCCTAACACATCACGAGATCGACCAGAAAAAATCTCGCTCCACTCTCCGCTGGTTTTCTGCTCCGAGATGCTTGACTAGATGCTCACTCCTTTCCTTTGCTCGAGGTTGCCAATGACCTGAAACACTTTGGATCTGCGTTCGCACAATGCATGCCGCCCGCAACGGTCATGGACTCTTCACAACACTCCAAAATCCTCTGTCGCATCTGCACGCCAGGTCTAACACTTCCTTCATTGTGCGTTGGCGTAGGAGTCAATTTCGCACTGCTAAGAGTATTCGTACTGTCGTCCGAAAGCCACGTTTGGTGCACGGCCCACGATCTTCTGATCCAAAGAGCTCTCGCGCATCAAGCGGCGGATCTTGTAAACGCCACTTATTGCGTACCCTTGGTGAGGCCAACAGATCAAAACGGATGGGCGGCTCATCTTTTTGTTAACCATTGCATACTGGTTCTATGCCGTAGCTTACCAACACAGCGAGTCGCGGCTGTTTGTCTCTTGCAGGTCGCCACCTTCAAGTCTCGAGCTTGGCAGAAATGCATTCGCAGCTCGACTTCCTTCTCGCGGGCTTTGACCTTCAAGATCTCGATCAAGTTTCTCCTTCATGAGTGGCTTGAACGGCGTGTGTCACATGGACGAATCGCTCGCTGGGGACATCGCTCAGCTTTTTGTTCACAGTCAGCAACATCTCCATACGGCGGCCACTCTTTGCGATGAGCGGGGACATAGAGCTGGGAGTCTCTCTACCTCCCTTGAGCAAACTTGGTGCTGCAGAACTTGGATAACTTTGACTAGCGATCGCAGAAGCTTTCTTGATCCAGGCTGCGCCATTGTGAAATAGCCTGCTGCACGATGCCAATCCACGCAACACAGATTCCAATGAATGCACATCACAACACACGGCTGGGAATACCGAGAAATGAGTAGAACTACGTACCCTAGTCAGGCGCTGTCACGCCCGACGCTGCTGGCAATTGAGTTCCTTTTCTCGCGTTATTCCAACGCTCGCGTGTCTCGGTCTATTCAACACAATAACAAACACAAGTGATGAGATTAGTGTCGAACAAGAAAAGATAAAGCCTAACGAACCCTGAGCTGCTCGCTCAGCGATGTTCGTGAAGCTGGTGTGCGTGTTCGTGAGCGTCGGCGCTTGGTCACGGCGGAGGTCGACTCTCTCGACGAGGTGGAAGCTCGGCTTCACGACTTCCTGAAAGTCTCGTGCAGCGTCGACGAGCTGAGGGTGTACCTCACCAAGAAGCGCATGTACCGCGCCTGGTTCCGAGTGGACGAGGAGAAAGTGAACGACCTGCGAAGCGGCCGCGAGCTACCGAAGGACTTCAAAAAGGTGTACCTCGGGAGGGAATGAGCTGGACGCGAACAAGCGGATCCGAGATTTCATCCCCGAGAGGTTCGCCCGAATACCAGGCGAGGTACATCTCCGTTGTCACCCCAAGTGGCTCGACTGTCCACCCGCCACCGCCACAGCTTGTCCAGGACAATCCTCTACCGCGTGCATCTGTGCCGACGCAGTCGTGTACGGTCGTGGTGAATGTTCGCCCCCAACGGTGCGCGGTGACTGGTTGCACGAAGGTGAGGATGTTTGGCGGCTTCTGCGGCTACGATGGCTGCAGCAAGGTCGCACGCCAAAAGGCTTCTACTCCGGACATGGTGAGCATGCGATCTGTAAATATGACGTCTGCTCCAAGTGGGCGCTGGCTGGTGGGTTTTGCACCGCGCATGGCGGTGACAAGCGCTGCGGCTACGACGATTGCAAGACTGTTATCAAAAGCGGTGGCTTGTGCTTCAGCCACGGAGGCGGAACATGCTGCGCGATGCCACAGTGTTCCACCAAGGCAGAGCACAAAGGCGGGGTGTGCGCGCGCCGCTGGAAACGCAGTCCGGCTTACTAGCGCTGCAGCGGTGTTAAAAGTTTGCATCCATGCCGCTCGATTGACAAAGACTCGCGCAGGTTGCTCTATCGTAGCCAAGAACAACAGGTCTTTGGGAAACTCTAGTCAGGCAAAGTTCATAGCGAGATGGTGTTCCTGATCATAATGCTGACGAGTCAAGCAGAGAAAGTGAGACAACGTGAACCACAGCCTCGCACCTCGTACCTGAGTCGTCACTCAGCTGCGTTTAAAGCAAACAACGCGCTTCTCATTGAGTTCACGACGTCCAACCACATTTGACGGTGGCGCGTTGGTTTCATCTCGCTCCGGATTTCCAGCAATCGGACGGTCTTGAGTCCACTGACCGCTGCGTCTTCTTCATTCACGAGACACCGATTGTCGCGCATATGACGCCATCCTGCACGTCCAGATGGCAGAGCTGCTGTGTATGCGACGAAAGACTTCGCTGGTTCGCTTGATGTGGACGACATGGAGGCGCACAGATGACCGTTCTGCGAGTTGTGCACCTCGCCATCATGTCGAACGAAGCGTCTGACTGCTGACTGCTGATTGTCCGCTCTGGCAAACCAGCGCACTCTTGACAGCGGCGCTGCTCGTAATTGCCATGTGCACGCACCACAATCGCGGCTGCTTTGCTTGCGATTGGGCATTTTGCTGATCGAATCAATCAAACAAACGTCCGATTGATTGTCCGAATTAGTTGGACGCTCAATTGAGCCACTCGTGTGATTATTGACGGACTTTCAGTGAGTACTCGCTGCGCGAGCATGCGTGTGATTCTAACCAGTAGATGCGCAGTTCAGACCTTTATGCTCAGTTGCGGTTGGCTCTTCGTTCATTTCTCAATCTGAACTCGAGTTCCACCAGCGTTGCTCCATCACACCACCTTCAACACCAGCAGCATGGACATCACCGACACGCTGCTGCCACCTGGTGCACTTTGCGACTTGTTACCTCCGATATTGCTGACGTCTACGATGAAGTTGCATGCACGCTGGGCCTCGACTTGGAGAAACTCGAAGAGAGCCACGCACCCCACAGACTGTGCACCTTGTATGCATGCATGTTCTTTGCTCCTTCGATTCGCCTGTCGATAAATGAATTCGCAAACGAAAAAGTGAGCCTGACACGGCATTTATTTTACACGTGAGTTCAGCTAGAAGAATACCCCGGTCGTGGGGTGCTTCGCATTTCGAATGTCCACTCAAAAGATTCACTAAGAAATCCAATCCTTTATGAGAGTAAAGATGATCTCTTCGCTGCAATATCCTGATTCTAGCATTGGGTTCACTCGCGAGTGTGGGTGAACTAGGACGCATTTTTTCTGTGACTGACTACGTTTCTTGGTGAGGTTTGGCTGCCATTTGTCAATTTCTGCGCAAGCTCAAAGCGATAACCAGACCAATAACAATCCGCATGGGCAACAAGCGCTCGTCGCCTTTGTCTGAGCCAACATTACCACCAGTAGCACCAGGGTCGAGCAGTAGACTACCACCCGACGCCGTAGCTCTCCGCGATCTGTCGCCTCTGATGCGCACATCCGTGACCAAGCTGAGCACCGAATACCTCGATGGCATCGCGTTCTTGGTACGATCAAGCAGTGGGCGAGCTGCTCTCCACACTGGACGAGCGCTGGGAGTTCCCTGACTACTACTTTGACGATAGCAAGATGCTCGCGGGCAGCAAGGGCGAACCGCTTGTGATCGTGGAAACAAAGTACGCGACCACCAGCCGCTACTTGATCAAAGCACCCAGGTGCCGCACAGCCAGCTCTACGAGATCGCCCCTTGAGTCGGGTACCAGAGTTCCGGCATGCAGCTGAGGTTCGCAGACGCAAGCTCGAGCGAGAAGGTGCTGATCAAGGCAGAGAACAACTACGAAGAGCGCAAGTCGGTCCTCCGGCTCACGCGCAGCGAAGTCGTCGCCAGGAAGAAGAAGAAGTGCATCGAGTGGCGTGAGCTGGTGGGTGCGGCCACGTTGAAAAAAGGTTTTTGCTGCGAGATTGAGGTCGAGCCGAAAGTGGATCTCACGATCATCGCGCTCTTGTCCGGTGTACTCCACTCAATGAGAGGCTGAGAACCTCTCTTTCGAGACCTGGAAGCCTCGTCGAAGGAGACTGCGCCTTAGCTATGACACCTCTCAGGTGCTGAACAGTAAAACAAAATGCATTCGTTTGTGCGATTCTAACAACAACACGCTTGATGACGCCTTGCGTAGATCACTGATCACTGGTTGGGATAGACCATGGTCCGAATTCGGCACCAGAGCAAGTTGAAGTTATTCGCTTGTGCGGGGCTCAAATATTTGACAGCAGAGGTCTGGCGCATTCGATCATCCAGCAACATCGTGAAGTGGTTGACACCAATCTCTTGGCTTTTGATACTTACTGAAGCTCTTGATACTTTTGATACTCAAATTTTCGCGCGACCTTCGCGTCACCTCTCCTCTTCCCATCCCTTTCAAGCCACACACACAGAGACAGACAAGAGCAACATCAAGCGTATCAATCGACCGATCACCATGGCAACGACAGAGCTCCAGGTGGCGACGTGCGCCGCGCCGACCAACATCGCAGTCATCAAGTACTGGGGCAAGGACAGCGAGGCGCTCAACACACCACTGAACTCGTCTGTGAGCGTGACGCTGCATCAGGACCAGCTGCGCGCCAAGACGACCGCGGCGAGCGCACCATGGTTCCAGACCACGAAGCTCTGGCTCAACGGCAAGGAGCAGCCGATCAACAAGCGCGTGGCGGTGGTGATCCGGGAGATGAAGAAGCTTGCGCGTGATCCGCAGCGATGGGAGCACGCGCAGCTGCACATCGTGTCGGAGAACTCATTCCCGACCGCGGCGGGGCTCGCGTCGTCCGCTGCCGGGTACGCGTGCCTCGTGGCAACGCTCTCGGAGCTCTTCGACGCGCAGGAGCAGTTCCCGGGCCACTTGTCGACGATCGCGCGTCAGGGCTCGGGGAGCGCATGCCGAAGCCTGGACGGCGGCTTTGTGCGCTGGGAGAAAGGCAACGGTGGCGAGAACACTGACGGGACGGACTCGCGCGCGGTGCAAGTCTGTGACGAGCACCACTGGAAGGAACTCTGCGCGATCATCTGCGTGGTGAACGACCGCGAGAAGGACACAAGCAGCACGAACGGTATGAAGAATAGCAAACTCACGAGCACGCTGCTCAACTTTCGCGCCGAGCACGGTAAGAGCATTTACGACGACTACTGCAATTGTATTGAACTGTGTGAGTATTGTGGTGTATGATGCTGATATCGTCTTTATCATGTGTGTGTAAATCATTCATTCATTAGTGGTGAACGACCGACTGCAGGCGATCGAGCACGCGTACAAGAAGAAGGACTTTCCCACTTTTGGCAAGATCACGATGCAGGACAGCAACCAGTTCCACGCGACGTGTCTCGACACGTTCCCGCCGATTTTCTATCTGAACGAGGTCTCGCGCAAGATCATCGGCTTGGTGCACGCGTACAACGCGCATGCGGGCAAAGTGCAGGCCGCGTACACTTTCGACGCCGGTCCAAACGCGGTCATCTTCCTGGAGCAGCAGCACGTGCAGGAAGTGATGGCGCTGCTGCTCAAGAGCTTCCCAGCATCTGCTGGTACTTCGATTGAGATCAAGTCGTCCTTGCAAGTGGATCGCAATGCGTCGGCGGATCCAGCTCTGCTCGCTGCTACTAAAGTACCAGCGGCTGGTACCGTGGAGCCCGACAGTATCAAGATGTTCTACGTGTCGTGCGTCGGCGGTGGTGCCCAGGTGCTTGGTGCCAGTGAAGCGCTCGTGGACTTGATCACGGGCGAGCCCATTCTGCCAGTACTGAAGAAGAGCGCAATTGAGTGTGCTACTGAAGGTAGCAGCGGCTATTTCTGGGAACGCCAGGTCCAGGAGAACGCGTGGTTGCCGTACGTTGTCGCCGGCAGCGCGTTGCTGTCAATCGCAGTGGCGGCGCTGATGTCGTCGCGGAGATGATCTCACCGCTTAGATAGAGAAGAGTGGCAGTGTAGTTGCTACAGACTTATGGACTGAATAGAAGCATTGACGGCTTGAATGAGTGTGAGCATGGAAGGAATGGATACACATGCACAATGCTGGTTGTATTTTGCTTGCTGCATCTAGGGCTAAACGACCCACACACAGCTCGCTGCATCTACATAGCACTACTGTAACTTACTTGTTCAGATCGCGCACCATCGCGAACAGCTCGTCGTCCGAGAGGTTGGCGCTCTTGGCCCAGGGCGGCGGCGCCAGCTGCAAGCCCCGCATACTCTTCATGATCGTCTCGCACTTTGCTGCGTCCATTTTGCCCGCAGGCGCTGCTTGTGCTTCGAGTCCTTTACCATCCGCTGGCGCAGCTTCACTCTCACCATCACTATCGTCAAGATCTCCATCGTCGTCGCTGTCGCTGACGTCATCGAGCGGCTGGTAGTACTCTCCGCCTCCGGCTTCAATCTCGTCGTCACTTGCAGGGGACATGGGGACCCGTGCATACTCGCCATCGACGTCATCACCGTCACTCTCATTTTCGCCATTACTATCGTCATCGTGCTTTTGATTGTTCCCGTCGTTGTCGTCCTCAGGGCTGGGCTTGTTTGAGGAAGAGGAAGACGACTGCGCTAGCACCGCCGCGTACTCGGCCTCGAGCCGCGCGAGCGGATCAAAGTGCGTGAGGAACTGCTGCAGCACTGGGTCGTCTGCTGGCAAGAGGGACGCGTCGTCCTGCCGATTGGACGCGGCGCTGTCGTGGTGTGTTCGGGTGTCCATTGCGGTATTGCGGTGGCGTTTGGCGTGTGTGCCCTTTTGCGCCTTTGGAGGTTGGTTTTTGATACCAAATACGCATGGCGGCAGAGGATACCTCACGATAGATACCTTCCGATACCATAGAATATGATACCAAAAGGTCACCATAGGATCAGGATCAGTACAATACCATCCGACTTAATACAGGAGTTTCACCCTACTGTTCTTAGTTTGAATGGGTAGTATAACGAGAAATAGGACAATAATACTCCATCATTGTGAAAATAGGACAAGGGTATGTTTGAATGGAGTAAAAAATACCACATGGCGCCAAAAGCTGCTTACAAACTTTGACGACGGTGTGCAAAGCGTCCCGCTTTTTCTTTATTTTTTTCACTTTGTTGGTCAGTTTATATATAATACATTCTCGGCATTCAGATTGCCAAGTTTGGCGTTGTACGCACAACACAATGTTGCTTCTCTCTCAGTTGGAAGGTGCTCAAGTGATAGAGATGAAAGCCGTCTCACGCACGCTCGACCAGCACGCCTGGCCATTTTTAGAGGAAGCCAGAGTGTTTGGGAGCAAAACGGGGCGCTGCTCTCGCGACTTGATCAGCACAGAGGTTGTGTTTCAGGAACAATAACTCAGACAATATCCCCATGTAATGTGATGCCTCCCGTTCGTGGACGCGAATAAACGTTCGTAACCCTTTCATTTCTTTTCATTCTGAGCCAAACCACACGGCTCTGCAGTTTGAACTACATTTGGTAATCGCCACCTTTTCGATATGATTTCCATTCGATCAGGTATAGGCACGTGACGACTACGTGTGGCCATTTTAAAAGTGAGAACGGCAACCAACCAATAACAGTTTAAAACGGGAGTATGTACACGTTGAACATTACACGTTCAGTTCATTAATGCAGACATTTTCAAGAGGTTGCATATCCCTATTATTGATGCTTACACAAGTCTTCTCGATCATTTCATTCGAGCTCCATTTCCAAGTGACGTTGTCTACGAGCTGATGTGTACTGGACCTTGTTGATTTGGCGACCGTACCAATCAACTCTTTCTTCTTGCCAAATCAGCATCACAACAACCGGAAAGAACAATAGTCATTTGGCCCCACCCACGACCATCGTTTTGCGATGCCCTCGAACGCTTCTTGTCGTGCGACACAAGGAGGTGCAAGGCGTCAAATCTAACGCACGCGAGCCGAGTCGCGTCTAATGAAGAATGCTTTGGTCTTCTAACCTTCGTCATGGAGAGACGTGGTAGCACGGTCAATTAAAATATTATAGGCTTCTTGTGATCTCCACCAGCACAGAATCCACAAACAAAGACTTGCATTCGCGAGGTATTGAAAATACGTGAGATCCACATCATCACGCTGTTTGTTGCAGAACTGTGTAAATGCTGTCCACTCGACAGCCAATCATCGAAAAATTAACGAACAAATCAGACAAAAGGACATGTGCTTGAGCTTCGGGTGCAGCAGCATCCTGCTTTTCTGTTCACTTGAAGCGTAGTGCATGGAGAAAAGAATAAAAAAGAAGCCTGGAGATGAAGGAGCACAAAATAGTTTCTCTCTCCCTCGCAGTGTGAGAGCGCTCCATCCACATCCACTCGCCACCATACGATCAAGAACTTTAGAACAACGGACGAAAGATGTGTCTGTCGTCATCTCGCGTGATTGCATCTCCTCTGTCACACCCTCACAAAATCTCAGCACGATTCGAGCTGCACGCATGCAAATCAATCTCAATCTGCGAGCGACCACCAGCCAGTTGGCTGTGTGGGAATCCAGCCAGCCGCGTGCAACCACGCATGCGAAAAAATCGAGCTTTTCGTGCTGCTATTGTTGTTAGACAGCTTTCTGTGATTATCCTATTGCTTGATGTACAGTTTGGCATCACTCGTTCAATTACTCGTCGCTTGGATTCGCTTTTCCTTGAACTGGCCAAACTTTCCCACCATTCATGACGATGGCAATCAAAAAGGGCACGCGCCGCCACGAACCAACCAGCCACCCCAAAGAACCAGAGCAGTGTATCTTTGAGAAAAAATCGAGCGTTATCGTTGGCGCTCCTTTGCCTTGCCCTTTTCGTGCACTTTTTCACATCCTGGCTTGGAAGAACCTTGAAACGTCGTTATGTGGTCATTGAAATTGCCCACATTTTTTTCTCCTGCGGCGCTAAGAAAAGAGCCATTTCTCAAAAATAGAATGGGATGAAAGTGAAAATGCCGCTGGCTTTTATCTTGTTAAATAACACGCTTCTTCGTTGACACACACTCTAAACTATCACATGAATCTGGAGCTCTTCATGCGAGCTGCATGCACGGGTGGAAGACCACGTCTTCGATCGTGAAGCGCTTCGCTGGGTCCACTTGCAGTAGCCCCGAGAGCAAGTTGATCACGTGCGGCGACATGTCAGATGCCATGCCCCACGCCTCGAGGATCTTGCGCACACCAAACGTCTTCAGCGCGCGGAATGCCTTCTCGTCAACCGACGCGCTCGGTGTCAGCGGCGAGCCGGTCAGCATGATGAACAACATGATGCCGAGTGACCACATATCCGCGGCTGCCGGTTCGTACTCTTCCTCAGCGACGACCTCTGGGGCCATGTAGTACGCCTTGCCGACGCGCTCCTTACAGAGGCGGTCTGCCTCCGTACTCAGCCCAAAGTCGCAGATCTTGCAGATGTCGTCGCGCAGCAGCACGTTCTCGAGCGACAGGTCGCGGTGCGCGATGTTGTTCGCGTGCAAAAAGTGCACGCCTTGCACCACCTGGCGCATGCAGTGCATCGCGACGCCCTCGGAGAAGCGCGAGTCCGGCGCAGACTGCAGCAGATCGAGCAGATCCCCGCCGTCGCAGTACTCCATGACCATGAACCACGAGCCGCTCTCGATGAACTCTTTCTGGAACTGGAGGATGTTCTCGTGGCCGCCGAGACGCATGAGGCTCGAGGCGGTGCGTCGCTCGTCCCACGGGTTGTCCAGGTTGTGGTTCGCGCTGAGCGCGCGGCGTGCGAGGCTCAGCGACACCTGCTTGACCGCCACGCGCTCGCTCTTCTCGCGCGTGTTCTCGCAGAGCCACACGCTGCCATAGAGCGCGTCGCCGAGCTTGTGCTGGATGCTGAACTGCTGGTGCAACATGATGGGTTGATTGTTTTCTTGGTTGGACTAGCTGGTTGAGATATGCTTGCTTGGTTGCTGGCAAATTGGAAAATGAGAGTTGGGAGGAGCAACCCCACGATTGTGGGCTGTGAGCAGAGGCGCAGTAGGCAGTAGCCAGTAGTGGGCGAGTGGGCAGGCAGCGTGGGTCTCTCTCAACGGGATCGTGGGAAAGGGCGGCGACGGGTGGCGGTTCAGGGCTCGGGCTGCTTGGTTATTGATTCAAGTAAGCGTGGCGTCGTAGCGGCATTGGAAAAGCGAAGAGGGAGAAAAGTATTTCCGCACCCGCCTTTAAAACCTGTGGAACATTGTTCCCCTCAAAATATGCTTAGTTGCTAGAGCGCAGATCAAACTATATGACGTCAAACATGCACCTCTACAAACGAATAGTTCTGAAGCCACTTGCCAGTTCGGAGTAAGAGAGAGAAATAAAACAACAAAGCGATAAAATGGAACAATACCCATCTGAAAGAAACAAGATTGTCCCTCTGATCCCAGCATCTTTTACGCAAACGGGCTACATTTAATTCGAACTTTTACACCAACCACAAATCAAATCTCAAAAAAGCCGCCCCTTGCTCTTGGCCCACAAATAGACAGGCTCGAGCCGCACAAAACAACCCGTAACTATTATAGATAAATCTCTTCATGGACACATACATACGTGGAGCTGGCCGTGCTTGGCGACCCCTGCCAATGGTTTTCATGCCGAGACCATGGACATGTGTGTGTGCGACGTGTGAGCTCAATCTCTAGTGGCTGGCTGCGACTTCACTGCTTCAGTATTTTAAGCTGCTCCGCCGTTTCATGCGCGATATACGCCTCACGCGGCTTCTTCTTCTGAAAACCTTCTGGATTTTAGATTGGCGCGCCGTTTCGCGCTCTCATTTGACCAACCAACCGTCTGCAGCTATCCAAAAATCCTAAGATCTTTTCAAACTGGCGCTGGTTAAACGAACTCTCAGATTCCATACAAAATCCTATACGGATCCATCAACCGAGTCATTCCTTTTTCGATTACAGACAGAAGCCTAAACCCGCCTGCCAACCGCAATATTTGTAAAGCTGGCGAAACAGCGTGTGAACGATATATTTTGTTGTCTTGAGAAATGTATGTGAGATGACTTTTCCACAAATCCATCAGTGTGGCAGCGAGACCTCAGCCAATACCAAGTGTGCAGTCTGGGATTGGGAGGCACACTGAAATGTGACAAGTTGGCACTTTAGCTACCACCTCCATTGCGATGGCTGGCTGGCTACTCACAAGAGTCGCTCGCTCGTCTTGGAGTTGTATTGGAATTCGGCCGGATTCGCTTGACGCTTGACGCTGGCCAAGCTTGATAATGACCTGATGAGGGAAGAAGCCACCATTGTCGCAAAAAACGATTTCATTTTTCAGTATCACACCTGTGTGACAGCTACCAAATTCGCATCGATCGCGCCCTCTCGATAAAGGCATGCCTTCAGGCATAGTCTGCTTTGTGTGAAACGCACTCGCATTCGCATCTAACAGCGTGAGATCACTAGGTGCTTGGTTCTTGACTACGTTTCTGTGACTGATAAGCACCACACAGCATTACGCGAGTTGGAATCCTGCCAGTGTTCTGATATTGTTCTTGAGTGAGTCGTGTGTCGTTCATTTTAGCCACTTCTGAGTTCGGAGGTTGGGTTTGGATGATGCAATATTCACGAACATATATCAATAGATAATACTTCGTGAATACGAAGCCGCATCAAACTCTCATGTTCAACAAGCCCAGATTTTGTTTTAAAATTCATCCAGTTTGCTCAAAATATGGCTACCAATTTCTCAAAAAAAAGGGCGGCGGACACTCGGCCTTCTCAGCGCGTTCGTCTGGTGTTCCAGCTAAAAATGAGAGCAATCTCAAGATTGCCTTTGGGTCTACAAACGTAATAATGCATCATTCGCTCTATGGTGTGAAAGTTTTCGCTCGCTCCGCATCCAAAGTGAGCCTGGAATGACTTTTGCACACATCTCAACTTTGGTTTCAAGAAAAAAGAGAGTTGAGCCAGCCTAAGAAAAAACAACGGAAGAATGACGACAACGAACGTTTTCAGGCGGGCTGTCTTGCTGCTGGTCTTCAAGGCCAACAATCAAGCGAGGAGAGAATCAGATTTCACAGGCTTGGCACTTTACAGATATAACCTTTTCGCTCTATGGCAATGGCGGATTTCGTACCAACACTTGCCCAGTCCCACAAGCATGATCCACATGTATATACGTGCAGGGATCCAAAAGAAGAAGAAAAAAATGCTATCCACACACTGATCAGATGCAGTCGCTGCCTTCCCAATTAAAAAATGCGGATTTTCGAAAACCCGCAGATTTGCGTGGCTCGGATCGCCTGTGGCGGCTTGTAGAAAGCCACACAAACATGAAGAGAAATCATGAGCTTTGTGGAGAGTTCGTTCAAACTTTACTTGTCCAGACAAACTGTCGATGGACGATACCTACTTATCATTCTTTTCAACACGACAACTTTTTGTTTTTGTGTGGCAGGTTTACAGATGTAGCCACTTTCAAGTGAATCCATGTTTCATTTCTCTCCATCGTGTGTGCAAAGAAGAGACGTTACCCACCCTCCGTTGCTGCGACTGCTGCATCGACTCAACCTATCCTCAGCCGACCTGACGACGAGGTAACCCCCCTCCTCAAAATTTAAATTAACTGGTGGCTTTGTAGAAAATTAAATCAAATGCGATTCATGTATATGCGCTAGCTTGTTTATTCTTTGAGTTTCCTTTTTGGAACCTCTTGGACAGCAAACGAGGTGGTGCGAGCCATTTCCAGCTAGCCTTGCAGATCTAAAGACACACGCCAAACCGTCTGCTAAACAAGAGACGCAAGGATGCGCGTGAACCTGATATGTAATACTTTGATAAAAAAAGGCATCAAGGTCAGCGCGAATACGAACTTTGTTGAGGACGGATGCCTAGTCTTTGAGCGGATGTTTGCAGTGTTGTGGCACAACATAAAAACACGCCGGACGTGAGTGTAAATTCTCGAAGCAAATCGGGATCTTGCTATCTTCTCTGGCGCGCGCTCTCTCCCTGGATCCGTGTCCGAGTCCGTATCGCTTTTCGCGCAATGTCCAAATGCAAACTCCACACAAAAACAAGAGCGAATGAGCGGACCTTGCTCGCAAAGACACGAATTGTGCGTGGTTGCTTTTAGATCTGCCTCGATTTGCTTGAAGACGGCCTGTCCGTTCGTCCGCTCAGTCTCCCATGACGACCTCACACTTTCGTAAACGTGCATGCGTATCTGTGACGTCGCGTGCGTGAGCAACTTGCGGGACACATGTGCGTTGTGCTTGCTTGCTTGGGAATTGGAGACCTTGATCACGCGTGCAAATGGGTTCATTCGGTCACAATATCTGAGCGTGCTCTCAACTTGTACACACCATTGCATTCATTTTAAATATTCTCACTGCACTTGCGTTTTACACACGTGTTGAGCTCGTATGCATGCATATTCAGTCCTCACAGTGTTACGCTTGACTCTTAACTCCACCAGCTACTTTTACACTACACAATTACATTCATACAACACCACCAACTGCAATATCTTCCACTTTGGGTGGTCCTCCACCTAGGAAGGATGTCTGGGCTGGCTCGACATCAACAATAATGGTAAACCTACTGTGGGCGTCCCGCCTGAGCCGTTGTCAGTAGCGCTGGGTGCAGCACCACGTCTTCAATCGTGAGTCGCTTCGCTGGGTTCACCTGCAGCAGCGCGTCTAGCAGATCGACCACCGCGGACGAGACCTCGGACTTTAAACCCCAGACCTCGAGGATCTTTGCGACGCCGAAATCCATGAGCACCTGGAAACCCTTCTCCTCGACCGAGGCGCTAGGCGTCAGCGGCGAACCGGTCAGCATGATGAAGAGCATGACGCCCAGCGACCACATGTCCGCCGCCGCCGGGTCGTACTGCTGCTGCGCCATGACCTCCGGCGCCATGTAGTACGCCTTGCCGACGCGCTCGTCACAGATGCGGCTCGCCTCGGTGCTCAGTCCAAAGTCACAGAGCTTGGGTGTGTGATCCTGCAGCAAAACGTTCTCGAGCGACAGGTCGCGGTGCGCGATGCCGTGCGAGTGCATGAAGTGCACGCCGTTCGCGATCTGCGCGAAGAGGCTGAGCGCCTGTGGCTCGCTGAACCGGCCGTCGTGCGCGCAGTGCAGCAGGTCGAGCATGTCGCCGCCGTCGCAGTACTCCATGACCATGGACCACGAGCCGCTGTCCAGGAACTCGTCACGCGACTGCAGGATGTTGGCGTGTGATCCGAGGCGCATGAGCTTCGCGGCGATGCGTCGCTCGTCCCACGGGTTGTCCATGTTGCGGTTGAACACGAGTGCTTGGCGTGCCTTGTGCAAAGAGACCTGCTTGACCGCGACGAGTGCACGTTTTGTGTGATCGTTGTTGTTGTTGCAGTTGTTGTTGTTGCAGTTGTTGTTGTTGTTGTTGTTGTTGTTGTTGTTGTTGCTGCTACTGCTACTGCTACTGCTGCTGCAGTTGGCTGTCATGAGACGCAAGTCCTGGCAGAGCCACACTGCGCCGTAGAGCGCGTCGCCGAGCTTGCGCTGCACGTGGTAGCGCGAGCGCAGCACAGAGGCAGTTGTCGTCGTCGTCGTCGGACTGTTGTTGCTGATGTTGGTAGCCATGTCTGAGTTGAGACTGTCCGAGTGTGGAGAAGACACTTGTGTCGGACGCGCAAGTCTATAAAATGCAAAGTGAGCAAAGCACATGACAAAAGCAAACAAGCAAGCAAGCAAGCAAACAAACAAACAAACAAACAAACAAACAAACAAACAAACATCGCAAAGAGCGCAGCTGGAGAGCTTGCTGCAGGGAGACAGGGGTCGCTGAGAGAGGCGGAATGGGAATACGAAGAGCAGCACTGTGATGGCGACGCCCCCATTCCGTTACATACTGTGCGACGGTTCGGACGTGGGGTTGGGGGTCATAAGCCATCAGAGCCAACGCACGATGATGCAAACTCGCAAGGCGTGTAATTTGATAGAACATTATGGCAAAGTTGACAGCCACGCACAGGCAAAAATGTTACCAAAACTGCTACCAGCAGTGCGTGAATGCGGCGGATAGAGCGCATGATAAACGCGACGCTCTGGACTCGATTGTTAACCAAGCGCCTGCGGAAATTGATCGCTGTTTGTATTTGCAGCTCATTCAAGCACCATTTCGACCGGTAATGCGCGAGAGCTCACTCTGAGAATCGATATGTGCAGCTGGGCTTCGCGCCGTTTCAGTGGGAATACCACCTGGAAAAAGCGTGGATGAATCGATTGAGCGTAGACTGCAAAAATGTGTGCTGGAAAAACCACTAAGTAAGCAAGCAAAAAATAGTTTATCCTAAATCTGCGCAGCAAATGGAACACATGAACTGTGGGCTGCGACTGGGACGCGCCGACAAGATCGCGCCTCCAACGGCCTTTGATAGATAGTCGCGCGTCCCACAGAAGCAGAAAGATTGATACTGCAAAATGAGAAGAATCAATCCTTCGGGTTAACGCCTACATACGATATTAGCAAAGAAAAGTCAAATGCGGTTCTATCAGATTCTTGATATCACCAGTGCTTCAGGCTGACTTTTTACTTCTTGTTCTGAGGTGCTGTATCATCTGGGGTGAATATTTAGGTCTACACCATAACGTTCCTACAGTACTATTGATTATCAGCGATACAGCTCGGCTGTTGAATATTTTTCATGCTCTAGCTTGAAGCTGATAATCTTATTGTCCTCTCCGGAAAAGACTGTAACTCCTGAGTCCCCTGTCTCTTCTGACTTGGATACACTTTTGTTTTTTGTGGAAAAGAAGGAATGGCGCAAAGCGTACCGTAGCTGTCAGCAAGAACTCCAAAAGCAGCGCCGTTGCTGCTAAAAGTAGAAAACCGAACAACAAATATTTTGGTAACCAGAGCGAGGGAAGAGCACCATAGTCGCCGAAGTATGAAGAACGAGGCAGGCGCAGCAAGCCATATTTCACGAAAGCCCTTCCCTTCTCGTTCGCTCCTGGCCACTCGATGCATTTTCCTTATGAATTCTTGCGTCTTCTTTTGCTGAGGAATATATATATATATATATATATATATATATATCCACAGCCTAATGCCAGACGGTGCGGCATCCTCTCGAAGAGCTTCTTGCTGTTCATATCCAGAAGAACTATAATACTACGCCACACGGGAATTACGTTTCGACATGTAGTTTCATAATACCGCTCTAGCGCGTCTGGTGGATGCGTGCTCATTCACTGTAATGTATATTCTCATCATCTACGTATCAGTCTCTCTATTTGTATGCTGCAATATGTGCATATGATGCCGTGCGATGGTGAAAAAGACTTGGTGGAAATATCATAGGACGTCCCAGTATGCTCCACACGGACCTGAAATGTGCCTTATTGCATTTGCAAAAAGATGAAGAAATCTGTACGCAGCACTTCTAGGATCCATCTGTCTGAAGATCAAGTGAAGACACGAGACGATCGTGTCAAGTGTTTAACACGCGTGGTGATCTGGTTGGTTGGTGGAGAAAATCGAGATGCAGGAAAATGGAAAAGTATGGAACGAGGAAAGGCTTGAGAACGAGAGCAGAAATTGATCTGTGACATGCCAAATGCGCAGCATTTTTTCGCTCGGGAGGTGGTAGACGGATGTGATGTGATGAACTGGAGCGTGGCGGAATGCTGATTCATCTTCACCCATTTGAAGTCAAAGGGGCTCTTCTTGCCCAAATATCTTGCTCTCTATCAGTATCTAATGAAGATATTGGAATGCGGATATAAAGCTATGACTATTGTGCTTCCCTGGTGAAGGCAATTTTCAGTTTTTTACTGAAAGCTTTTTGCTCGACCTGCGGCGGTTTTTCTCAAAGCGCTTGTTTGTGGTGGTTTCAAGAGGTCCGGGGAAGCTGGGGAAGCTGGTGTCACTCACCAACATCTCTCAATGAAAAATTGGAGACTTCGGAAACTTGATGGAGCTCCTGGCTCAGGTATGGGTAATTATGGTTGTCAACCTCCGCTTTTAATCGCCTCCTATGTAGTAGAATGCAGCGCTGTGGTTCAGGATTCCATCCGCACGTACGATTATATGTCGATGCGCTTTGCGTCGTGGCCCCTACTCCAAACAAAGCCCACTGGGTGGTACTGTATTCTACCGCTGAGGTGCCTTGCAGGGACGCATGCCATCAAGGTACCTATAGTCTCGTCGCATAGAGTGCACGATGACGAAGCGGGTCGTGATGACCGTCGTGAGATCCGGTTGCTGCTGCTGAAGCGCAAGCTTGAGAGCAATGGGAACAACCAGACAAGGGCAATCCCAAACAAGAAACCCATAGGGCTTTTCTAGTGCTGAGACCTTCGATTGCGGCCTGCGATTTCCCCAAGCCTACTACAAGCAAGACTGTCTGCAGCAACCAGAAATGATTCTTGTGTCCAGGTATCCGTAACGCTTGGTATTTACCGATGACGTGCTTGTTCCTCCTTTAACACGCAAGTTCATGCGTTTCGCAATCGCACGAGAATGGATCAAGAAAGAAGCGCTTTTCGACTTGCGCAAAAAGGAACAGCCACACAAATCTGATCGAAGCGAATGCGCTGACGTCGCCACCGACACAGCAGCCAACCGTGTAGCGAAGGTGGTGCGTGTGAATCTTCGCACACATATATATATACGCGGAATAGGCAAACCAAGCACGTCTCGTACGTGGCAGCAATACAATGGAGGTCGCCAAGGAGCCGCGCGTCAACTCGAGTGATTTGCGGATGTGTAGCAGCCATCGCACAATAAAAAGACACCTTGGACACAGAATACTATGCGACTGCCCACTCACTCTCTATCCAAAACGGTCATTTTGGTGTAACGGTCGCAGCGCCAGCCCCAAAGCTGGATCTCTGTGCGAAAGGACGTGGTCGCCAATGATTGGCTGCAGCATGTGGATAAGTGGGTGCGAAAGTATTTCGCGTGTGACTCAGTTCAGATCAGGCTGCTATTCTGGAAGCAGTGTGGGTGGGTGGTCGGTCAGCCACGGCTCCCTCGCCTACACACCTACACATTCAAAGAAGAGAAGGCTGCAGAACAATTCTGCTGCTTGCCGCCTTTGGCTCTCATCTTTTCGAGAAGGAAGTTTTGCTTGTCCATGGGGATATGGCTCAGGAACAAAGCCAAATATCCAACACGACCGAGAGGAGGTACTTCTACTCGAATATGTATCAACTGTCGTGACCACGAGGACGATGGACGAACGTATCAGCAGGACCATCTATTTCACGATGTGCTGTGAGCACAAATTAAGTTCCTCGATGTGTTGCACACGCCGGTGAGGTGATCAAAATGTAGTAGACCATATGCTTGGATGGACACGCCGAGCGTCACGAGTCGCGAAAGCTTGTGTATATATTAGAGCTGGCGACGTTAAAGTTATCTGGATAACTCCTGAGATGACGTTAAAGAGTTATCTGACTCTTTGACGTTAACTTTTTAACTCCTCTGTTCTTCAACGAGTCATCCTGAAAATGTACCGTGTATTGACGAAGAGGTCCACAGAAGGCATCGTCTTTTGTGATAAATGCCATTCACATTTACTTCAAATTGTACCATGTTTTGTATTTCGACTCTCAAACACACCATTCTTTGGTACGACTTTCCACTAATTTCGGCTTCATGCGGCATCGCTTTCTGCAGCAACCATTGATCGATCCCAAAAGCTCGACGCGCTCACCGAGCGGAGCCGCCACATCGCCATTCGCCTTCCTCACCGCGGCGGTATCGTCCTCGATAACGGCCAGGGCGTAAGCGTCGCGCTTGCACAACATCACGTACGAGAACTGCACCGTGAGCTCGAGCCACCTGCTGAGCAAATCAATCG
>JALBZZ010000111.1:0-62456 GCA_038051095.1 Globisporangium irregulare
CCGCCTGCTCACCGCGCTACTCTCCGACAACCAGCGACGCATAAACGGGACACACGCACTCGCGCAACACACACACACACATTATGCAGCAGCATGAACACCACTCACAAACACACACAGCATTCGTAAATACGAGCAGTTGCTTGTTCACGACACGCACATGGAAGACGCAGCAGCGGGCGACGCTACGGGGAGGAAGGAGGACGTGCGACGCTATGGGGAGAGGGCCGAGCGCTGCAACGACATGCAGGAGATCGTCATGGTCGGGTGCGGCTGGTGGTGGCTGTGCTGTGCTGTCTGGTTGCTGTTTGCAAAGCTAGCGAGAGGGCGAGAGTGAGGCGAAAGGAAGCCTGGTCAAAGTGGAAAGAACACAGCCGAAGGCAAGGAGGGATGACCTGGAGGACAGATGACACGCGGCCTCCTTTTTAGTGACCCCTCTGAGCCGAAACCGCGCTCATTCCCCAATTTACGGGCTCCTGCGCATTTGCCTCCTGTCTCTTTTTGTTTTAGAAAAAGTTTTTGTTGGTTTTCTCAGTCCGCAGGGGACGATAGACCATTCTGAGCCGCCATACGTTTTTTATTGTTTGATTTGATTCGCCGCTGACTTGGTGTGCCCTTTGACCGAAACTACCCAAGAAGCACAAACGCAAAACCCGTTTCGTTCAGACAGCAGTCAAATTGACCCATCCGTACAATTTCGACCCGTTTAGTGGACGCGTTCCCTATCTCTGGAACAAATAATTATGGACGCTTTTGCTATTGAGTTCATCCGCCTTTCTAGAACAGGCTACTATATCGGTTTATTTCTGTCTGGAACCGATCCGGACTTTGTTCATTACTGTCAATGTAAATAATTTGATTGGCTCATTTGCTTAGGATGAAAACATCTAACGGGTTCTGTCGGTTAATATGCCCTGTCCGGTTATAATACCCAAGCCATATTCTGCGGTACACAAATCGGTATAATACCGTGCACAATAGTATACCGTCCGTTCATGGCATAAGAGCATTTCTCAGCCATTCCTTGCCACACTCGAGTGGTTAGCAGCGGTTGCGCGAGTGAGCCCGCACCGTTCATTTTTCATCACTTTCGCTCACTTTTTATCACGCTCAGTCCGCAGCAAGGCCCTCCATCCTTCAAGTTCAGTGCACACCATGGCTCCCAAGCGCGTTTCCAAGACCAACCTCGAGAAGCGGGAAGTCATTGAGTGGATCGAAGGCCACGGAGGTGGGGTTCCTACGCGCGCCTTGGAGCACTTCCAAGCGGAGCGAAGGTGGAAGGTGTCGGGTGCGCAGATTCGCTACTGGTGAAAGAATCGTGTCACCATCACGAACTCCCCGACGCTGCAGCTGTGTGTAGCAGGTGGCGGCGGCCACCCACGGCTCGGCGAGGTCGAAGATGTCTTGTTTGATCAGATACTGTTCCTGAGAGCGAAGAAGGAAAAGGTGTCGCGTCAGTGGGTCCAAGCATCTGCACGCGAGCTCGCTCAAGCAGAGCTGAACGACGAGGACTTCAGCACATCTAACAAGCGACTCGCGCGCTTCATGGCTCGCTACGGTCTCTCTCTCCGATGGACGACCAACTTCACCGTATTGAGCGACGACGAGCTCGCTGCGCGTGTCGTCCGCTTCCTCGCGTACCTCGCATCCAAGAAGAGCGCGCTCAACCCCAGCAGCACGCTCCTGATGGATGAGACGGCGGTCTTCTTTGAAGATCCGGGGCGCGACATTGTGGACATCACCGGCGCTCGTCACATCGTCTTGCGTTCGACGGGATTTGCATCGATGCGGATCACTGTTGCGTTCACCGTCACAGCCACAGGGACAAAACTACCACCCCTCCTGATCTGGAAAGGCGCGAAGCAATCGATTCAGAAGCACGGTGCAGTCCACGTCGCGCATCAAGAGCGAGCGTGGATGAACAGCGAGCTTCTCTTGAAGTGGATCGACCTGATGTTCCCAGCGATTCTGAACTCCTGCGGCGGCGGAGAGCTCGTGTGGGACTCGACGCGAGCGCACATAGCGAAGGACGTCAAGGCGAAGTGCATCAGCAAGAAGATCGAGATGATGATGATACCTGGAGGGCTGACGCCGTACCTGCAGGCAGGGAACATCGGAATCTTCAAGTCGTTCAAGGATCGTCTCTCTAGCGTGATTGACGGATGGAAGCGATCTGACCAGATGCAGTACACCAAGGGCGGCAATCCGCGGCCGCCAAGCGTGGAGGAAGTGGTGGCTTGGGTCAGCAATTTGTGGAGATCTGTCCCCAACGACGTCGTGCAGCACTCAATTGCCGCAGCTGGGTTTGCAGATGACTACCGCGACTGGCACATTGCCAAGCACGACGTGTACAGTGGACCCTTTCAGAGTAGGTGAGTGAGCGCTGACGAGGAATCGTCCAATGATACAGATAGTGCTGATCTTGCAGATGAGTTTGACGAGCTAGTCGTTGAATAAGCGCATAACGGTTTGTGTTTGCAGCGCGTAATCTGATGCGCATTGTTTCAAATCTGAATCAAAAGGACTTACGTGGCGGTTCCAGATTCCCCTGTGGGGAATCCGTCTGTGTGATCACTGCTGGGTTTTGAACCCCGATTGTTTGTGTAACTTTCAGCCTGCTACATCGCTCCACCACTGCCACCGTTTATTATCCGAGAGGGAAAATTCGTCTGAAATGCGTGCCATTCAGTAGTGTACCCTGCCAAACATAATACCCTGGCTGAAATTTTGGGTATAGTAGGGTGATATAATACGGTATATTAACCGGTAGAACCCGTTAATTAGGAATCCGAGTCAAAACGGGTCCTACTTTGGCTCTTATAGGAAATCTGAGCTAAAAGTTGGAGACTCGAATTTCGAGAGATGCTTTTGAAATTGGGAAAATATATACAGGAGTACGCGCAGCGAAGGAACGGGTCACAAACAATTACCTCGAAAAAAAATACTATATTGTATTGAAGGTAAACCATAATGAAATGATTTAAATTAATTCTGCGGTTTGAAATTCGAAAAAGACGCGAGAAATCATGTGAACCCACTAGCAGCTACAATCAACATGATACACGTGGTGCATTATCCAATCCTCACCATCCTTCGCACGAAACTACACGCATAATGGCAACTCGTGTTCGGTTAACTAAGCAGCAGCACCTACAGGTCTGCATGAAGCACGAAGAGCGTGCAGAGTGGAGCTACAATGAGCTCGCTGACTGGGCTCAGGCGGAGTTCGCCTTGCCCAAGAAGCCGGGCAAGTCATCGATCTTGCGGATTCTCCGCAACAAGGAGACGCTCGTAGAGCTTTCAGCAGACTGTCTCTCTCGAAAGGTGCTGCGCTCGAAGCACATGCTGCAGCTTGATGAGGTTGTCGTCGAGTTTATCATCGATCGAGAGCTTGCCAAGATGCCAACATCCGGTTTGATTGTACTCGGAATGGCGAAGCTGTTTGCGAAGAAGCTGCTCGTCCCAGTCAACCAGCTCCCGCTATTCACTAGAACCGGATGGCTCCGTCACTTCATGGAGCGCTACAACTTCAAGCGAAAGCGGGCACACGACGACACCGGGTCAGTGGACGAAGAGGCAGCGCGACAGCATCTCCAAAGCCTTCGTGAGCAAATTGGGCAGTTTCATCCATCCGATGTCTACAACATGGATGAAACTGCCCTATTTTACAAGTTAACGCCGCGCACTTCGATCGTTCTCCACAAAGCGCCTGCGTTGAAGCAGGGCAAGTCGCGAGTGACCATGGTCATTGGAGCAAATGCCGACGGCTCTGACAAGTTGCCGCTTGTTTTCCTGGGCAAGGCAGAGCACCCACGCTGGCTGCACGAGAAACCTGACAGTGTCGAGTATGTGGGGACTGTTCCTGTCTACCAGGAATGGCTCGTGAATCTGGACAAGAGAATGAAGAAAGCCAATCGACACATTCTCCTCCTCGTGGACAACGCGCCAGTCCACATCGATCGCGGCGTTAGTCTCACCAACGTGACCATACGCAAGCTGCCTCCAAATACTACAGTTTTATTGCAGCCGATGGACCAAGGAGTGATCGCCTGTTTGAAGCGTAGGTACGCGAACTTGAAGAACGACGTTGCTATTGATCGATATCTTGACGGTAACGAGAAACCACTGCAGGTCACTCTGATGGAAGGAATTAAGTGGTGCGAGGAAAGTTGGTGCAGTATCTCAGCAGAGGTCATTCAGAACTGTTGGCGCCATGCACGTCTGCTCGTAGATAGATCGCATATTGCGAGCAACCTCAATGACTGACAAATTACCATAAATCAATACATGAGACCCAAGGACACCTCCAATTTAACAAACTCTCTTTAAAGTGATATATATCAGGCGTTCCTTCGCGGCGCGTACACCTGTATTGCTTTTGAGATGCGTCCTCTGCACAGACGAATTTAGGCCAAACATGCAGAACTGCGTGTCCTATGTTCTTGAGCAGGTTATCTATTTGAAGAGGTTTATATTACCTCTTTATTATTATTTTTCTTAATATCCGCTAGTTGGATAAACAAGAGATGTTGTTTGTAAGCCGCCCATTCATTCGCTTCAGTGGTGTAGATTGATTGACTGACCGACCGAGCGCAATTAGCTCCAAGTGACGAGCATCATGTTGGCGTTGCAGCGGCGTGCGGTGGCGCGCGTGGCGCGCTTCTCGACCGCGGCGACCGCACAGGAGACTGCCTTCGCTTCTGTGAATCTGCCTCTGCGCGTGGAGGTGCGCGAAACTGAAGGTTCGCGCGCGGCGCGTCGTCTGCGCAAGCAGGGGTTCCTCCCGGGCATTCTCTACGGTGAAGGCAGCGACGGCGCGGCCGAGAAGGTGCTCGTGTCGCTCGAGACGCGCACGTTCGAGAAGCTGCACCGCAAGCTGTGGACGTCGGTGGAGAACCAGGTCTTCGATCTGCAGGTGGGCGACAGCGCCACGCCTGTCAAGGCGTACATGCGCGATGTGCAGCTCGACCCAGGTAAGCAATGAACGAAGCGTGTGTATATGTGGCGGCGCGTAGTAAATGCTCACGTTGTGTCTGGCTGGTTGTGTTTGTATACAGTGACGGATGTGCCACTGGCGGTGAACTTTATGCGCTTCAAGCCGGGCCGCAAGCTGACGATCCCGATCACGTACCTGAACGAAGAAGGTAGCCCGGGTCTCAAGCGCGGCGGCTTCATCAACCACATCCACCACGAGCTCGAGTGCATTATCTACACAAACGACATCCCGGCGACGCTCCAGGTCGATGTGAACGGTCTTCACGTGGGCGACAAGATCTACTTGGAGGCGATCAAGTTCCCCGAGGGCATCGTGCCGGCCATCCCGCAGGGCTCGATGGTCTCCAAGATCGCCGGTCGCCGTGGTCTCATTCCGCGTGCTGAGCCCGTCGCCGCGGTCGTGGAGGACGTCGTCCAGCAGGAAGAGGAGACCGAGGAGGAGTTCGACGAGTGGAACGACATTTTCTAGGCACAGTCTCTGCGAGCAATGGTCGATAATGGACATGCAGGTGGATGGAGCAATGAATTGATCCGTCCAACAAAGACAGAGAGCTACCAGAAAATAGAAAAACGTATTCACACAACCTGAGCTCTTCGTCTCATCTGTGTGCATTCATTCGCGTCATCATTGGTTTTCGTCTTTGTAAGGCTGCAAATGCCGGACTATGCACTTGATGCTTCTTATAAAATAGATCTCATTGTCACTACCTTCTCTTGGGTCGGTTTCATCTAACCCGTCAGGTGACACTATCACCAACCTCTGTCTTCCTATTCTTCTTGTTCTCCATCATCATCTCCATTAGCACTCGCTTTCTTGTTCGCACTTGCCTGCTGGGGTTTGAAGAAATCTGAGCCGCTTGGTAATGCGGCGGCGCGCTCCTTCGTGGCAGCGGCGCTCTTGGCTCTCGCCGCGCCAGACTTTTGCGTCTGAGAAGGCGGCTTCACGTCCGGAAAGTCCTCGCGCAGCCAGTCAAGCGAGCCCGTGGACTGAATCGTGCGCGTGATATCGGACGCCTTGATCTGGCGTCGATTCTGGAAAAGTGCGTTCTCGTAGCCCTTGGTGCCGAGGAATTGGACAAACAGTTCCTACATCACAAAATGATTGAGCGGATTCGTTAGCTCAGAGAGGTACCACTAAGGTGACTCTATAACCTCATAACACGTACCGATGCTTTCGCAATGGCGATTAGAGCTTCACGGGACACTTTGCCAGTGTCTGGGTCTGTCTGAATGATCTTCTTGACGCGTCCTGCATTGAGTGCGTGTGCTGATGAGAACGATGGCAATTTGGTTTGTGCATACGAGGGCAATATCAAAACGCACCTAATTGGTACACGCACGCATTGGGTGCTACATTCACAGCCTCAGTTTGCGCGTCTTGATCTGCTTCTTCCACCACGACCGGGTTGTCCAGCTTCTCCTTCTCGTACCGCTCCTTGTCCTTTGCCGCCAATTGCACATAGTGCTGCATAACGTAATCAATCCATTCATCCACATGCATTAGCACAGAGCTTTATGGATGCATCACACATCCCCGCATCATAAAGTAGCTCTTGCAACGTCATACCTCTTTCTCCTGCTCGCTCAGCTCCTTCCACTGCGCACTGATGAGCTTCTGGATCTCCCCAATGCGAAGCCCTGGTCAATCAACACGCACGCAACTGACAGTCAGCATAATAACAACACTATCACCAATAGACAACAACATATCGGCTATGGCCATATATATATATATACACACACACACACACACACACACATACCCGGGTTTTCGTCCGTGACCTGCTTCCTCCGGTCGTTGCAGAAGATCATGTACGAGCTCAGCGCTCGCTTGATTGGCGCCATTTTTACACGCGCTTTTTGGCGGGTAAAGCAAATTGAGTTTGTTGGCTGAGTCAGCTCAAACTGACACATTTGATTGTGAGGGACTTCTATTTGGGTCATTACAGTAAATACCCGTCTCTCTCCCAACTGGAAGCTCTCGATCAATCGCGCGTCACAGACGAAGAAGAGGAGGAGAAGCGAGAGGAATGGGCTCAGGAAGCAGCAAGAGCGCGGCACCCACAGCAGCAGATGCGTCAGCGACCAGTGCTGCCAACAGCCAGTCGACAGCGGTGTCGCGACGCGACGAGGCCATCGGCATCCTCATCGACGGCCTTGTGCTCTACGGCATGTTCGTCACGTCCAAGTATATCTACAAGGTGGGAGAGGAGCTCAATTGAACTCATGCAGCAGAATAACCGTAGGTTGCTGACTCGCTGTGCATATGGAAACGCTTTATTGTGCTGTATATGTAGACGCTGAAGCCGATGATGGACGAGTTTCGTCAGGGCGAGAGCGGCAAGTCGAAGCTGCACCGACGGCTGGACCGATCCGGTCGCCCCGTGTTCCGTACGACCCACTACGAGGAGATCATCGCCGGCGACATCGTGGATCCGCACGACATTGACGTGTCGTTCGCAGACATCGGTGGTCTTGAGCACCAGAAGCGCGACATCCACGACCTGGTGGTGCTGCCGCTGAAGAACCCCGAGTTCTTCGCGGCGCGCGGCAACCTGCTCTCGGCGCCAAAGGGCATCTTGCTCTACGGAAAGCCGGGCACGGGTAAGACGATGCTCGCCAAGGCGATCGCGAAGGAGTCGGGCGCGTTCTTCATCGACCTTAAAATCAGCACGATCATGAGCAAGTGGTTCGGCGAGTCGCAGAAGCTCGTGCGCGCGGCGTTCTCGCTCGCGCAGAAGCTCGCGCCGTGCATCGTCTTCATCGACGAGGTGGACTCGTTCATGGGGAAGCGCGGCGGCGCATCGGACCCGACGTTCGCGTCCATGAAGACCGAGTTTCTCGCGCTCTGGGACGGCTTCACCGAGGTGAACAACAGCGAGCGCGGCTTTGGCGTGATCGTCATGGGTGCCACGAACCGCCCCGGTGACGTGGACCCGGCGTTCCTGCGCCGCATGCCGCGCACGTTCGAGATCGGTCTCCCAGACCAGCACCAGCGCGAGCAGATCCTGCGCATCAACCTGAAGACGGAGAAGGTTGAGCGCGGTTTCGATTTCCACCAGCTCAGCGTCGACACGGTCTACTACAGCGGCAGCGACCTCAAGGAGCTCTGTCGCGCGGCGCTCATGATCCCACTGCGAGAGCATATTGAGAAAGTGCGTCATGCTGCTACTGCCAAGTCGCAAGTGGCAGCTGGTAGTAGCACTGCGGAAATCCCGATGCGGCCGCTGTCCATGGCGGATTTTGAGGAGGCGAAGCACATGGTTAAGCCCACGGGCGCCACGGCGTACGCATACGAGGCATCCCAGCAGGAGAACGGCGGCAAACCATCGCGACCAGGTGATGCGCCGATCGACATGGACTTGTTTGCTGCGATCATGGCCGCGGGCCTGCAGAACATGATGCAGTTCTCCCAGCGGAGCAACGGCAGCAGCGGCAGCCGGACACTATAGACGAAAGAGAGAGAGAGAGAGAGAGAGAGAGAGAGAGAGAGAGGGCCCTGTCAGGTTCATAGAATGAAAGGAAAAAGAGTAGGGAGCAATCAATCAATGCATCAAATGTCTAGGTACAAATTCTCTATTCTATTTGGGCAAGTATCTTCGTGTGCGCTTTAGTATACCACAACTCTATACAAACTTGCGCTTTCGCAGCACGAACCCATCGTTCAGTGGCTGTTTCTCGACCTGCGAGACGCCCAGGAACACCGGCGAGTTCTCGGAGCTGTACACGCGGACAGTTTCGCCCTCGGAGAGCGCGTAATGGCCCTTGGGGGAGTCGATGTTGTCGCCACCCGGAACGACGTCGGTCGTCTTGATCCACGAGATGCCGCCGATCTGCCACCGATGCGCTGCGGCCGCCGAGAGTTTCACGGACGCCAGGTGCGCCAGCCCACTGTCGATAGACTGGAGCGGGTTTTCGCCGGCCTGAGTTTGGTTGTGTTTCATAATAAAGCACATCAGTGTTAGGATATACAATAGCCTCAAATGAGGTCTTCAAAAGCTAGCGGCGGACGCACTCACCTCTAGCTTGCGTCGGATTTCGTCAAAGTCGTAGCTCGTGTCGAGGCCGAAGATGCCGCTTTGGCTCCGTTCGAGCGCTGCGAGCGTTCCTCCGATGCAAAAGTCTCCGTTGGTATTTTGCAATTCGCACGAGGCGTCAAGGTACTCGGGTGGAATCACGAGCGCTTCTCCGCACTCGCGAGCGATCGACCGGATGTACGTGCCCGCGCCGCAGACGACGTGGATGTCCGCCTACAGATGTCCAGAGTTAAATTCATATTCACACATGGGTGTTAGACGCGATCTGCCATGAAGGTAGGAAAGGAAAATTGTAAGACTTGACCTACCTCTGGAAATGGCCCTGGAGTGAACTTTCGGAGGTTGATCTTACTGATGTGCACGCGCCTCGCTTGCAGCTCGACTTGCTACAAGGTCGGGTTAAGTAAGAGAGAGAGAGAGAGAGAGCTAAAGTGTAAGTCTCACCGAAGCCCAATTGTCATTGCGCTGGTTAACTGTACCTGGTTCATCCGCGCCAGCTCGTAGAGCCGCACGCCGTCCTTCTTGATCGCACTCACGCGAGGCGGCATCTGGTCGATTGTACCGACGTATCTATTCCCATTCAATAGCAAGGTTTCCAGTGTGAGCTCTCCGTGATTTGGACTGATGTGTCAATCAAGTCGTAGAAGGAATCGGAAGCCACTTACCTCTGCAGAGTTGTCTGGACTTGCTGCTCACTGAGCCACGGAGCTGCTCGCTCGCTCAATATGTCCCTGCACATATATATATATATATATATATTGATACAATTCACTTAGTCGTCAGACCTGCGTGACCACCATAAATATTATTGACTACGGGGTATTGCGCAAAGACAACAAGTGTCGGTACCCTGTGATGTCGTCGGAGCTGGTCGTCACGCCAAAGCGGATCACGCCATTGTATTCCTTGTCCGATGTCAAATACTGTTTGCATGCACAACGCACACATTGCGAAGCACACCACATAGCAGGTTGTTAGCGCGAAAGCATTCAATAGCGAAGACATAGAGAGATGATCATTGCGCAGCTCAGCACCTGCAGGAACCTGGTCGCTGTGCCGAGCGCCATGGTGAGCACGCCCGTGGCCATGGGGTCGAGCGTACCGCCGTGGCCCACCTGGCGCGTCTGGAAGATCTTGCGCACCACCTGCACGCACTTGTGGGAGCTCACGCCTGGCGGCTTGCGCATGTTCAGAAAGCCGTCCTTGACGATCTGGCGCTGCATGGCGGCGAGCTCTTCCTCCTGGCTCGTCAGCAGCTCCAGTCAAGCAATGGTGGCATCACAATGGTTGTCAGCATCTCAATAATCGACATGATTGGCTGAAAGTATTTACCAGCATAGTTTCAGCCAACCATGTCATCTCCCGCAACATTTTTTTGACAGCGTTGAAAAAGTTGCCGCCATTTTGGACGAACGTATGCAACGCGTCAGAGCTGCAAGTGAGCAACCGATATGAAGGTGCTGAACGTGGCGGAGAAGCCATCGGTGGCGAAGGAGATCTCCAGTATCCTCTCGGGAGGCCAGGCGCAGCGCGTATGTGTCTCTCCTGTGTGCGCGCGCACGTTTGTTGCGTGTTGCTCAGCTGTGCTTTCTGGTGTAAAGGGGCGTCTCGCTCACTCATGTGTCTTTGTGTTGCATACTTGGGTTGTTCCATGATCATTAGCGCCAGGGCTTCTCGCAGTACAACCCCGTGTACGAGTTCCCGTACCAGATCCAGAACCAGCACGTGCAGATGGTGTTCACGTCCGTCACGGGCCACCTCATGGAGCTCGAGTTTGACGCGAGCTTCCGGTGCGCGTCATCGTTGTTATTGCGATGATGTTGAAGCTGCCCACTTGCTTACTTGTTTGCATGTATGTGTATGTCAACGGATCGCCTGTAGGAGCTGGTACTCGTGTGATCCGACCGAGCTCTTCACCGCGAAAGTGACGAAGAAGACGCGCAGCGATGAGACACAGAAGAAGATCGAGAAGACGCTCATGAACGAAGCGCGCCAGAGCCAAGTACGTGGCGGCTCTTTATCGGGTTGTCGAAAACTATCCAACCACGCTCACTCACTTTCTACTCTGTTTGCTAACTATCATCCATATATGCAGTGGCTCGTGCTGTGGCTTGATTGCGATCGCGAGGGTGAGAACATCGCGTTCGAGGTCAAGAGCGTCTGCGAGCGCGCGAGCAAGCGCCTGCGCGTCTTCCGGGCCAAGTTCTCGGCGCTCATCCCGCGTGACATCGTGCATGCGGTGCAAAACCTGGGTTTCCCCAACGAGAAGCTCTCGCTCGCGTGCGACGCGCGGTCGGAGATCGATCTGCGCATCGGCGCAGCGTTCACGCGGTTCCAGACGATGCGCATTCAGAACAAATTCCCGGGCCTGAAGAAAGAGAAGACCGTGATCAGCTACGGGCCGTGCCAGTTCCCCACGCTGGGCTTTGTCGTCGAGCGCTTCTTGCAGATCCAGAACTTCGAGAAAGAGGCGTTCTACCACATCGACGTGACTCACCGGCAGGACGAGCAGCCGGACGCGCCGACGACGACGTTCAAGTGGAAGCGCGAGCGCGTGTTCGACCGCATCTCATGCCTCTGCATCTACGAGGCGCTCGTGGAGAATCCTGTGGCGCTGGTCGAATCGATCGACAAGCGGCCGACGTGGAAGCGCAAGCCACTGCCGCTCACGACTGTGGAGCTGCAGAAGCGCGCGTCGCGGTGGCTGCGGGTGTCGTCCGAGCAGACAATGAAAGCGGCCGAGAGCCTATACAACAAAGGTGTACTGAGCTACCCGCGCACGGAGACCAACAAGTTCAAAGAAGGCACGGACCTGATGAACCTCATCAAGATCCACGAGAACAACCCGCAGTGGGGGGCGTACGTCTCGCAGCAGCTGATCGGCGCGGGCAAGTACGAGCAGCCGCGCCAGGGCGGGGCGGACGACCAGGCCCACCCTCCGATCCACCCGACCAAGTGCGTCGCGCTCAACTCGCTCAACGATGAGGTTGAGCGCAAAGTGTACGAGTTTATCACGCTCCACTTCCTCGCGTGCTGCAGCAAAGACGCTAAGGGCCACCAGACGAACGTGCAGATGAAGATCCTCGAGGAGAAGTTCACGGCCTCGGGGTTGATGATCGAGGAGCGCAACTACCTCGACATCTACAAATACGAAAAGTGGAACGCGTCCGCGATCCCCGTGTACCAGCAAGGCGACACGTTCGCACCGTCGACGCTGATGATGGTGGCCGGCGAGACGGCGCCGCCGCCGCTGCTCTCCGAGTCGGACCTGATCTCGAAGATGGACTCGAACGGCATCGGCACGGACGCGACGATCGCCGAGCATATCAAGACGATTCTCAAGCGCGAGTACGCGGAGAAAGTGAACAATAACACGCAGTTCCAGCCCACAACGCTCGGCCTGGCGCTTGTGCTCTCGTACGAGCACATGGGGCTCGACCTCGCCAAGCCCGCGCTGCGTGCTGCGGTGAGTGCAGTTTTTTTAAACCCAGGATTGTTTAGCTGTGGTGATGACTTTGAAAATGGCTCTGATGTGTGTATGATGTTGTTGTGTCCAGATGGAGAATGACTGCAAGGCGATCTCGCTCGGGCAAAAAGACTACCGACAAGTCATAAAGGCGTGTATGGAGCAGGTAACCAAGACATGCTTGTTTGTATTCATTCCAGTGGGATTGTCTGTTGTGTGTTGGTTAATGTGGGAGTATGCTAAACTGTGGAAGTATCATTGTGCATCTTGGTTGTTTCACCCCAGATGGAAGATATTTTCATAAATGTCTCGCGCAATGCCGAGGTGCTCGACCAGACGTTCTCTGAGCATTTCAAGCAGCCCGTGAATGAACACGGCAGCAACGGCGGCAGCAGCTACAACGGCAGCAGCAGTAGTGGGGACAACGCGTTCCGATCGCCTCCCGCAGGCGATGACAGCAGTCGAAGACGACGAAGCAGCGCGTCGAACGATCTCCGATCAGTTGGGAATACTGGCGCAAGTCGTCCACCTCCTCCTGGTCGACGCAACAGCGAGCCGTACCAGAGCGATGGCGATCAGCGCTCGAATCGCCTGCTAAGCAGATCGACTCCACACAATGGATCCAGCTCCTCGAACACTAGTAACCACGGCAACGCTAGCGCTTCCTCGGCGAGCATCCCGCGATGTCAGGACCACGGTCTCGAGTGTGTCGAGCGGGAGGTGGCGCGCGAGGGGCCGAACAAAGGACGGCACTTCTTCGCGTGCTCGCTTCCGCAAGGAGAGCAGTGTGATCACTTCGTGTGGGCGGACGCTGTGAATGACGTACAGATCAAATGCTCCGGCCACAATGAGATCTGCAACGAGCGGGTGGTGAAGAAGGAAGGTGTCAACAAGGGCCGCACGTTCTACGCGTGTCGGCGCGACCAGACCGAGACGTGCGGCTTCTTCCAGTGGAAGGACGAGCTGCCTGATCAGCCAGTGCCTCCGCATCGCTCCTCTTCTTCTTCTTCTTCGTATGGTGGATACGCATCTTCGTTCAACTCTGGTCCACCTCAGCCAGATTCGAACGTGCCGGTGCCGCAGTGCCCAGGCCACCGAAGCCCGTGCGTGCTCCGCGTGACAAAGAAGCAGGGCGACAACTTCAACCGCGAGTTCTACGTGTGTAGCTACCCGTCGAGCGAGAGCTGCGGCTACTTTGTGTGGAAGGACGAGCTCACCGACCAGCCGAGAGGGAAAGCGCACCAGCACCAGGCAGCTACAGGAGGCGGTTATCGAGCAGCGAACAACAACAGCAACAACAGCAGCTACGGGAACATCAGCGCCACGTCACAAGCTCCGACATGTAGTTGCGGCCTTCCATGCGTGCTGCTGACGAGCCGCACTGACGCAAACCAGGGCCGGACGTTCTACAAGTGCCCGCAGCAGCTCAAGGACCAGCAGTGCAACTTCTTTGAGTGGATCACATGAGTGGAACACTGACAGATCACCTCCATCGTTCTCCTAATCAATCAATCAAGCATATAAATAAAGCGTACGTTTGATTCCCACTCTCTTACCACAGGGATGAACACAATGAGCGCAATGAGCACAACGACGTACATGTACACTACAATACACATGAATCAGATCTCGAGGCTGGTGGTGGCCGCACCGCCTTCCATCATCGCCGCCACGACCGGGAGCATCGCCGCCACGCCGCGGGGCTTGGGACACGGAGCCGGATCGCACGCGAAGAAGAACGCGCCGAGCAGCGCGATCTCGCTGTCCTTCCGGCTCGTCAGGCGCTTGGCGCACTCGAGCAACTCGGGCGTGATGTCGACATCGGGATTGTAGCGGCGGTGGCGCTCGTCCAGCTTGAGCGCCATGTACTCGGACAGCTGCTCGAGCGGGTCCGAGAGCGCGAGGATGCGCGCCATCGCATCCAGACGCTGCTGCGTGTCGCGCTCCGCCTGCTGCATGTACGCCTCCAGCAGCTTTGCTCGCGCCAGGTACTCTCTGCGCTCTCGCTCGTCCCCATCCAGAGCCTCGTCGCCTTCGAAATGGGCGAGCGGGTTGAACGCGCCGCCAGTGGAGGGTGGGTCTATTTCCTCTTCGTTGTCGTCGTCTGCGGCGTGCTCGCCGCTCGCTGCAGCGAAGCCCAGTGGAGGGGCGTGGCGCTGGATATGCTCCTCGAGGGCAGCAACGTCTGCGCCCACCGCCTCGTCCTCGCCGTACACGAGCCCCTGGTCCGAGTCCGAGTCGTTCTCTATGGGCACGAGCTGCAGGAAGTTGTCCATCGGAGCTCAGGATGCGATGGAATCAGAGCTTTCCAGATATTTCAATTGCTTTGGTGACAAATGTGATTTTTTTTAACCTCTTTTTTTTTTCACATTTTGCGCGTGCCATATAAAGTGGCAAAGTTATGGAGAGTATTCATTATGAGAGGTGATAAACTCCAATTAACCTCTTCATGATTGCTAGCATAACGTCGAAATAAATCACACCAACGTGAACTGCTCGTAGAGGAGCTCGCGGATGCGGTAGTAGCTGCTCGAGAGCGCGCCTTCCATCACGATCTCGTTGTTCACCGCACGCTTGAGCACTACGCCATCGTTGCACACCAGCATGCCGCCGCGGAACTTGGCGTTGAACCCGGCCTTGCCCAGCACCTGCTTCATCACGTCCAGTTTCATCTTGCCGTCGCTCAGCAGGATTGGCTCGTGTAGCGCGCGTCCGCCATTCTCGCTGATGTTCTGAAGCACTGGCACAGAGCTGTTCTCTGGAAGCGCGAGCTGGCCAGTGACGTATGCGACTTCGTGCGTGCCGACCTGTACAGATGTGCATCCTAGTGTTAGATTCAGATTATCAAACATCTCAACGATATTGACTGTTGCTTGTACCTTCCGGAAGACCGCCGAGGTGTACAACGACTCCTTCACCGCCAGCTTGTACACATTCGTATCGGACTCAATGTCGATGCACTCCATCACATTCGGTGTGAATACTGCCTCGCACAGCGGGATCGACGCCTCGACGAACCGCTTCAGCTCGCTCGTCGTGTCCTCTGTGCCGTGCACCAAGATTAGCTTGCGGGGCTTCACGTTACTCAAACAATTTCGGATCGCTCGGCCGTCGGCGACACCGTCAAAGTCCACATGTGAGATCCGAGCAGCAACCTTCATGGTGATCACACAGTAAGCAAAACCAATGAGTATTAAGCGACGACAGAACACACACCAGTATAGCAGTGCTAATGAGACGTCAAGGCTCACATTGATGGTGATCTCGTTCGTGACGGTCTTCGTCGGTCGCATGTCCGCCTGCTCCTCTTCCGCATCCTTCATCTCCGCGTCTCCATCGGCATTCTCAATCAGGTTTCGGCGTGCTTGCCTGCTCGCAAGAAGAGCGGCGTCTTTGAAATCGTCCGGCTGGATGACCTGTTTAAAGTCACACACACAGAACCTCTTTAACCATTTTCCATTGCCAGCCACCTAGCCAAACATATAGACAAGCCCCTACCTCGCCATACTCATCCCACTCGATCTTTGGCTCCGTGGCAAAGAACATCGGGTAGCGAACGGAGGCAAACTGGCCCAAGCCGACTTTGAACGTGCCTCGTAATTGAGCTGAGTACGCATTTGATATGAGCACGCAACACGATTAGTTAGCCTTCCTTATTCATAATCAAAGAAAGAAGTGAAAAAAATCAGAACCTCATACCTTCTTTCGCCGAGTCTTCCTCCTCGGACTCGGACTCGTAGTCCTCAATGCCCATCATCATGTCCTCCATCGCCGCTTCTTCGATCTCCTTTGCTTTGTTCTCCGCCTCAATACGCAGTCGCTTGCGCTCTTTCGCCTCGTGCAGCGCCAGCTCCGCACCTTCCAGAAACACTTTCTCAGTCACCTGCAGTCCAACAAATTACACAATACGAATTCCGTTGTTAGTAAGACAACCACATAAATGTTGGCTTCTTTCTTGGACAGCAAAACGCACCATGCACGATATTGACCGATCGCCAGATCGGTCGCTCGCCAGCTCGATCACTTGGGTCGCAAACGAATTCGGCGGCGAGCTGCCTGTGAAGATGATGCTGTTTCTTGGGTCAGCAGCCCAACGAATGAAGAGGTCTTTCGCAAAGCCGCACTCAAGTGTGGGGGACGTTGTGAGTACAACCTTCGGGCTTGGGAGGTTGTCCAGCTCTTCCAGACTGTGGATCAAGTGGATGTGCGAGAACTGGAACGGGTTCTGTCGTCCGACGTCAAAGTTCTTAGCGATGCGCTCGTTGCACCACTCGAGCATCGCTTGGGCGGCCTTAGGCGTGTAGTAGCTCATGTCGTGCAGCAATGCAATTGGGTCTCGCAATCTATCGTATGTAAACAGTCAAACAAGTTAGATTGACTATAACTCGGTCATGGGGTGTTGGAGCAAATCATAGCGTCGCTTACTTGTTCTGGATCCAGTACTGGTCCAGCACCCGCATGAGCTCCAGCACGCGACCGGAGCTATCTGTGGGGATCAGCACGTTGCCGCCACCACGAACCGTTTTGAGGATCTCAACCATGATCTGATATTGCACAAGGACCACCAAAACAACACACATGAGCCATCCGTCCACTAGTTCTATAGCGCACTTCTATCAAAACTCCCCTTCTCTATATGTGCTTCACTCACCTTACTGTCGCGATCCTTGAGCTTCGGCTGCTCTGCGTGGATGTTCATCGAGTCTGTGATCAAAAGCGTCGGGCGACTAGGAAACAAATAAACGAGCCAACACGTGAGAAACACGGCTGGACTGTGGCACAAGCAGTCAACTTAGATAGAAAATACTCACGTGAACGAGTCCAGGATAGTCTTCTGCAGCACGTGCTCGGATCGGTGGTTGTAGTCGACCGCATAAATAATATCATCCTGTCCACATATAGTAATCAAGAGCCAAGGTTAGTTGCCATCCCGGTTCATCAACCAAACGCACCGGTGAATACAAAGCCCACCGTTTCTTTCTCGATGCGCCAGAGCGAGCCGCCGATCAAATGACCAGCGATATGCGGTGTGATTACGATCCCCTCTCCTGAGCTCGTGAGCGTGAGCTTCTCCGAGTACTTGAGCTGCTTAAAGTTCTCAAACACGGCGTCGACGTCGTCCAGGCTGAAGAGCGCAAAGTCGCCGTCGCTCTTCGTTTTGGCCTGGTACGCGTCGTAGAGCGCGATCTGCCCCATGCGGTGCACGGGGAGCGTGCCGTAGATCGGCGCCTTGAGCCCGAGCTTGCCGATCGCGTACGGCAGCGCACCCATGTGCGCCAGGTCCAGGTGTGAGATGAGCACGAGGTCAATGCGGTCGATCACGCGCTGCAGCGGCTTGAGCAGCTCCGTATCGTACTGGTCTGTCCAGCCGCAGTCCAGCAGGATGCACACGTCGTCGATCTCCAGCAGGTACGCGCAGCACGGGTCGCTCGATAGCACGCCGTAGAGCGGTGTGAACGTGATCACCGCCATCGCCTGTCGAGTGTCTTATTAGCTTTTCGCGTTTGCCTTTTTGGCTCGGCAACGAAATGTGAGGAATCAATTTGTGTGGGAAAGGTAGGCAACCAAATGGCTCGTTATTTCAACCAATTGTATTACTCTATTTGCCATTATTATCGAATTGAAGCAATAGCATTGGTCAGGACAAAGACAGTGTTAAAGTGTCGCGACTTTTGTGCCTGGGAACTGGGTAGCATCGGATACAATGGCAGAATGAGGTCTGCTCGCACGTTGATGCTGCTTGGATGGCTGAGCCTGTAGCTGCACTCGCCGCTGCCGCTGCTGCTGTTTCTCCCACACGTGCAACGCTAGCACCCACGCGAGCGGCAGTAGCAGCATCGGTAGCATGCACTTGAGTACACCGTGCGAGAATAGCAGCACGTCGCTCTTGAGTCCAATGAGAACGCAGCCGCCGATCACAGCCACAAACACCGACGCAACAAATGCAATCTCCAGCAGCCCGTCTCTGCTGAATGTTGATACAGCTTCGTCGCCTTCGTCGCCACTCGCGTCCGCTGTGGACGTGCGCACCATCTCCATTTTGTACTGCACGTCGTCAAAGTCGTCGGGCTGCAGTCGCGGAACCGCGCGCCTGGGTCCCTTTCTCGTCCGAGCCATTCGCGGCCTCATCAGGAGTGGTATTGTTGTCTGAGATGAGCTATTCGCTGCGATTGGGCTCTTTCGACAATAGCTCCTCAATTACGACGAGTCGCTTGGGCCTTTTTTAAAATAATCCAATATGTTGAATCCTCAAAAGGAGTAATGGTGGATGCCCATTTCCTGAAACAGAGCACAGATACATTCATAGGTTACAGGGGATTTGCAATGGCACCAAAAGGACACACTGGGAGAGAACGCACCTGCGCGAACGCTTCGTTGAGTTCTTTCTCAAACTGCTTCTCGGCCCTGTTGCTGCTGGCGACAACTGGTAAAAGCTTGCTCAGGGGTACTTTTTTCTTCAGTTGTGTGACTTTCGCAACGTCGTAGCTGTATTTTGCGAGTGACTTCGCTGGAACCAGTTTCGAAATCGTCGGGTTTGACTGCAAAATTTGGTTTGTGATATCAAGACGCACAGATTAGTTAGCGTTTGCGCTAGAACAGATCACTGAAATCGACACAGGACACAGAAACGCACAAGCGGCTGAAACGCGATGCTTGGCACTTGCGGATCTTCGAGACGCACAAATACGGATGCGCCGTCAGCGAACGGCACTAGCAGCGGTTTTTTCTTCTCAGCAGCTATGTCCTCGGTCAGCGCGTCCAGACCGCCGGCTTCGATTTTGATGGTAGCCTAAGAGACGTACATAGCAAGCTTGTTCAGTTAGCATTTCAACAACGTACACATTGTAGCGCAAGATATAAGCTACCAAGTTGACTTCGCCCTGGAAAAGCGGAAGCTGCGCGCTCGTGCTCGCGACGGAGCCAAAGTCGCTGAGGACCGGAAGGAAGCTCCACCCAAACGGTCGAGACGTGAAAGCACTGGTTTTTGCATTTCGAGTTATCACACGCACGTCCAGGAGCACGAGCAGATTGCGGCTTGCTGGGATATCTCGTAATGTCTGTAACAGAGTCAGTTTACAGCAAGTCAATTTCACTCAATTTGATCGCAAAGTGAACAACCACTCACCAGAAACCCGTCTTTAAACTCAGGTGAGGTCTGCGCGCTCGTCCAGTCGAACGTGGTCGTGAAATGCATGTCACCAGTGAGCTGCACTTGCTGGTAAAAAGACGCCGGAGGATATGTGCATAATAGTACTTTGAAGAATGAGCCACTCATCTTGGCTTTGACGTTATGAAGTCCATCGATAGCTACGCGAAATCCAATTTCAGGGAGGTACAGGAAGCCGAACTGAAGGTCGAGAAAATGCTGCGGCTTGCCCTGCCGAATACATAAGAATGTGTTTAACCATTGCACATTGATTTTCATACCACGAGAGCACAAGAACGATATAATCGCACCTTGAGGTCTTCACGCGGATCGCCTCCAGTATACAAAGGTAGCTGCAGAGACTGATTCACAGTCTGCTGCGCTCGCTTTTTCTACAGAATGTCAGAATATACATGAGACATTGTCAGATGAAGTTGCCACAATGTTGAAATCTTCATGGAGATTGCGAAGCCTAAATTGAGATACGTACGCGAGTCGCGTAGATTTTCTGCTCCACCACTGACGGGACGCAGCTGCACGAGTCGTACTCTTCCAGATAATACGCTGGTGGGGACTCGAGAAGCCCTTTTACCGACCACTTCTTCTCGGGAACGTCCTTGCGAGAGAGCACTTTGAATCCGTCTTCAGACTGTGATAACATCAAAGAAACATGAGCTTTCTCATCAAATCATCCACAAAGGGTTTAACAACAAAGTGTCCACATAGTTACCCTCTTCGCGCGCTTGAGGCGGACCAGCAGTGTCGCGCATGGGATTCTGGGGGATACTGCAGCCATTCTCACACTCAAATCACTCGAAGTATCCGCCAGTGGGATATTCACAAACAGTGGGAGCTGAAACCCGCCTTCGTTGAGAATGAACTGCGGCACACTCGGTCGTGAAGGCTGGTCCTGGGTTTCTATGTCCAGGAACACTGGAAGAAGAGCGTATCCAACGATCACGGGTCTCTTTGAACTCAGCTCAAATGTATCGACTCGGATCACGAGCATCAGTGTCGGATTGAAAGCTCGTTCGCGATATTCGAGGTACTACAGAGAAACCGAAATGGTCAACCAACACGTAGTCCACCAGACCTCAGAGGATACGAAACACCAAAAGCAATGAATACACGTACCATGTCAAACGATGGGCTGTAGACATTCGACGTCAATGACGCAAACGACGATCCATTCTCAGTCGGGACCTGACTTCGATCCGCATTGAGTGCCGCTACCGTCACTTTTGTGATCGTGACGTTCTCCGGTAAACAGCGCGCGCCGTCGACGTACACATCGAGCCCGTCGCCTGCTTGGTACATATTATTGCCATCCATCAGGCGCTTGCGACGCTCTGGGGTTTTGTCGACGTGAATCCACGGCGCGTCGATGTCAGGATCGTGGATTTCGTCCACCGGTAGCAATTGGCGCCGTTTGTCTTTTTCGATAGCTATTGAAGATAGAGGTCGAGTGCTCGCCGGTCTTGAAGACGCTGATGACAGCAGACGCAGACGCTCGACATCCAGAAAGTCATCTCGTTTCACAGCGGTCCCTGGGTTTTCTGGGAGCTGTGTAGGTGCTGCAGTGCCAGAGCCTACAGTGCAACATTGTTTTAGATTAGCAGCCTAATGAGTTCAGCGATTCTTCAAGCTGACTCGTGATGCATCTTACGCGATTGTCTGCGTTGAATGGGCTCAAGCGGAGGCTGAAATTGCAGCTTTTCATCCGAGTTTGAGGGCGTAATCGTTGGCTCTTCATCCTTTGGGGGGTTCTTTTTCTGAGTTGATAACGCTGGTTCGCGCAATGCGATCGAAGTTTTGAGCGGCTGAGAGTCGACTGGCTCATCTGGCTTTGAAGTTAGTACACGTGGGATACTTGGACTTGTAGTAGGCGACGGATTGCGATATAGACCTAATGGTTCCATGCCAGAGTAAGTTTGTTCAAAGGATTTGGCGAACGCATGTACACCAGCCAAAACGGTACTGGCAAAAACGTACCTGCGTGGGTGTTTGGATCCACTGTCAACTGGCTCGTCTGGTGCACGAGTTCCCCATGAACTACACGAAAATGAAAGACCACATCACCAGCGTTTTCGCCAAAAGCCGCAGACGAAAGCAGCACTTTGGACGGATCTGGCACTGGAGGTAGCTGGAGCGGGACTTTGAAGAACCCAGTGGCGAGTGAATTCGTGTCTCTTCCTCCGTTGTTCTGACGAAAGAGCTCGAATACAGTCCACCCGACGCTCTTGATACCATGCTGAGAGACACTGGAGAACTATGGTAGATCAATAGAGTGAGCGACCACATATACCACTCTCCAATAGCTTTGATAAATGGCTGCTCACCTCAACAATTAGTCTCAGCTCCGAAGTCGCCGGCAGTTTCTTCAGGTGACGACTTGACGCAAAGAGACAGCGTTTGTGCTTTGGGCCATGCAGCTCGCACTCTTGTGAACGAAGCGCCTTGAACGGAGTGCGGATCACTTTTCCCTCAAAGATCGCATAGGTCGCCTAAATAAACGACGTATTCATGTAAATATGAGTGAAACGGCGACTATTTCTACTGGTTCCCAGGGACAGATCGAGTGAATATGGTAATACCTGGATTTTCTCGGCGGATTCGGGCAAACCCGTTGCGAAATCCCAGAAGATAGCGAAGCCGCTTTCTGGGTTATAGCTCCTCTCTTGTTCTGTCTGAGCGCCATCTGCAGAATCAGCGCTGCCTGCTTCACGTACTATTGCTCGCTGAAGCCGCTTCGCCACCAGGTCTCGCTTCTGGTTCGAAATCCAATCCTCGTGGTCCATCTCGCGCTGCCTCTCCTCTTTGCGACGTTGGATCCGCTCTTTAAGCTCTTCGAGCTACACAGTAGGGCATATACCCCCAGTCTTATCATTGACACGGACTATAGAAATCAGTAGCTGTCGAGGACTGCACCAACCTTCTCTTGCTCTTCGATCAAACCTCGTTCGTGGCGCACTTTCGTCAGAGCCTCAAGGTGTTCTAACTGAGCAGCGATAGTAAATACAAAGTGTAAAAGACGAGAAATACTACAGTGGTAGAGGTGATTTTACACACACAAAACACACCTTCAGTCGCCTCAGATTTGCGTCTTCGTCATCCGCAGTGTTCTCTTTGTAGTTCGCGGTCGGTTCTGGAAGCGGGTCCGGTGGCTTCGGATCACTGAGAGTAGATACTCTCTTCTATCGGATGCAAGCGACAACAGTTGTGGAGATAAAACAGTCACAATCTTCATCATACAAGATCAGCAAAAAACAAACCTGCAAGTCCGAAATTCGTTCTTGAAGCTTCAGGAAGTCCCTCTCCTCCGCTTTGAGCTCTTCTGTGACTTGCACTGCATTCAGTTGCTGCTCCAGCTTCTTAATCTCTTGCTCCTGCTCTTGTTGCCGATTCAGTGTAGCTGCAGTAGCGAAAGACGGCTGCACTGGTTGTGGAGTGTAAAATGAGCTGTTTGTTGGCTGCAATAGCTGGTTTGGAGGTGCTTGAAATGGTGACATTGGCGGGTACCATGGCGTCGTGCCAGGTGTTCCAAATAGTGACGTCGGAAACTGTTGCAGTTGCGAAGGGAATACGCCAGCACCACCTAACGGGTTTGGAAACATATAACCAAAGTACGGCATCGCCATCGGGTTGTACGCAGACGTTGGCGACGCGTACATCACCACCTGTGGGACTGGTACGTTTATTGGGGCAGCAAAATGACTGGAAGCGCTGTCAGTAGGAATAACGCCATGAACGGCGGACATTTGGCTGTGCGCGCTTGCTTGATCGCCTGGAGTAGATGTGGCGCTGCGTAGATTATTGACAGACGGACTATTGGACGGTTGGTGAACGCTGATAAGAGACGACTTGGGGCTTGCGCGGCTCGAGCCCTTCGATGGTCCCTTCTTCTGTTTTCTAGTGCTTTTTCCACATGGCGGAATAGATCTGTCTAAACCAACAACCGTTGTTCATCAGACACACACAGTAACAAACCAGAATTCAGACGCCGAAGAGTTACGATAAGCCGCACCTGAGCTGTGATGGGAACTGTCGACTTAAAGACAAGCGGAGTGAGTCCTGCGAATCTGCGTGAGCTGCGGATGACAAAAAGTCGAATTTCGGCTCCAGGCGATGCAATTCCACCGCTTTCTGAAGCTGTGCTTGCAGTTTCTCGACCTTTTGCTGCTGCTCTGAGCAGTTGAGGCTCGCAACGATGCGATCCAATGTGGACTCGTGGGTAGGTGCTCGGTCATTGCTCCTGGTGTCCTTACGTTCAGTGCCTTTTTAAAGAAGCAGTATAGGCGATGAATGTTATGCCTTGCTAGAACTTAATTACAGAAAACATCACAGTATCAGTGGTTACCTGCAACAATGGGGGTTTGGGGAGCCTGAGGCTGTGTCACCCGGTCGTTTGCGCCAGAGTTGATGTCTGGGAGCTGCACTGGAGCAGCGTCGCTTTCATCGCCGATTTGCTGATTCCCTCCTGTAAGCATAGCGATCGCTGCTTGCTGGAAAGCATTTTGCTCAGCGCGAGCGTTCTTTCGGACACGCAACTCCTATAGCATATGCAAGCAAGTCGATACGTTGTGCATGTTAGAGATCGGTAACACACATTCGCATCCGCGCATCACAAAGTCCGCAGTCCTCGCCTTCTCCTTGAGCGATCTATCGAGCGTCAAGAGACTCTTAGCTTCCTCTCGCTCTCTCGTCTGTAGCTGCTCTTTCTTCAGCCGCACAGCAGCGAGTTCCTGTAGCTTCTCGGACTCGCGCGTCCAGAGCGTTCCCTACATCGCAATCGACAAGAGGGGTGTATCAACGTGCTGTACTAGGTCAGTGCAGGGGACAATAAACAACGAAGCACGCCACAAACCGCCTGTAGCTGCTCGATCTCGCGGCGGATGCGCTCTTTCTCCGCGCGGATGCGCAGTTCTCTCTGCTTAGCCACCGTGATCTGCTTGAGCAGCTCGTCCACTTCAACTGATGCCGCCGCTGCTGCTTCGTCCTGCTAGCCATGACGCAACCAAGCGGATTAGAGAGCGTCAGTGGGTATATGCGTATGGCCTAGAAGGCATGTACACGCACGCTCCCGCGGTTTGGGACAGCAGGAGGAGCACTCGCCATGGTATGAAGAGACCTCAGATACGCAATGTTCGCATTTTGCCTTGGCTTGTTGCCTCCAACTGGCGTCTCCTCATGACACTTGAGCTCCGTAATCTACCTCTTTATTATGAAATCATTATACTCCAAAATCCAAAAAGATTTCATTTTACGCAAGATTTCAAATTGTTAGTATACCTCTTCAATAATATATTTGCTATTTTCAAAGGTCGAGGTGCGTTAAAGCTCGATTTTCAGCCAATGACTGACCTCAAACTCGCCTGTGGACTTCCAAAGCCGCCAGTTGACTTGACAGTTGAGCTGGTCAAGCAATCCCAAGAAGGATGATGCTGATGCTGCACAGCGCACTCGGTCGACGCGCGCTCGCGGTGCCGCGATCCACTGTCTCCAGTGGATGCAATGGTGGTGCGTGGCGTGCGCTCTCGTCGCGACAGGCGGCGCTGCTGGAGACGCAGGTGATGGAGCAGCTGCGCACGATCCAGGACGGGCTCGGGCTCGGCGACATTGCGTCACTCGGACGCGTCAAGGTGCGTTCGCTTGCTTGGGTTAATGGAGTCCGCAGTTGCAGCATTGCATGACTGCAGTAGTGATGATGGTGTTGATCTACTGATAGGACCTGCGTGTGACGCCCGAGATTGGAGAGGTCAAGTGCAAGATTGAGACCCCAACGCCAGCGCTCACTGATCTCGCCGAGCAGGTGCGCTTGTTGCTGGTCGCTGCTTGCTTGTGCGTTGAGTTACGTTGACACAGATGTACTACACGTGTGCATTGCGGCGTTGCTATTTATGGCAGTGGCGTGCGGAGGCCACGCAAAAAGTCGGCGCGCTCGCGTGGGTGAAAACGATGGACTTTGAGATCACGGCGCCACGCCCCCGCAACGCGCGTGCGGCGCGATTCTCCGCACTGGCGAACGTCTCGGAGGTCATCGCGGTCTCGAGTTGCAAGGGTGGCGTGGGCAAGTCGACCGTTTCAGTCAACCTCGCATTCAGGTGCGCTCTCTAGCACAACCGTGGGCGTGTTTTGGAAAGCCCGCTGACTAATCGACTTATCTGTGTGCCTCTATCTCTGCCTGCAGTCTTGCAAAGCGCGGCGCACGCGTGGGCATCCTGGACGCCGACATCTACGGTCCGAGCCTACCGACCATGGTGTCGCCAAAGGACCTGACGATCCGCCAGTCGCGCAAAATGAAGAACTTTGTCGAGCCACTCGAGTACGAGGGCGTCAAGTGCATGTCCTTTGGGTTTGTGAACCAGAAAGCGGCCCCCGGCGCTGGAGGTAGGCTGGCCTTTGCTTTCAATTGCTTTATCTGTGGGAAATTTGGTACTGATATCGATATGCACTGTATACCGGTACATGTTGTAGGCGTTGGCGCAGCCGTGATGCGCGGTCCGATGGTCTCAAAGATCGTCGACCAGCTCGTTCTCGGCACCGAGTGGGGCGAACTGGACTACCTGGTCGTGGATATGCCGCCGGGCACGGGCGACATCCAGATCTCGCTCTCGCAGCAGCTAGCGATCTCGGCGGCCGTGGTCGTGACGACCCCCCAGCGGCTCAGGTACGTTTGATTACGCTTTATTCTGCTAGAAAATTATTGCATTATCTGTGTTCTTGTGAGGAGATATGAAAAGCTCATGGTCGGGAAACTGTTGGCTGTGCTGCAGCTTTGTGGATGTGGAGAAAGGCATCGCGATGTTCGAGGACCTGAAGGTGAAGACTGCGGCGGTGGTGGAGAACATGTCGTACTTTGACTGTTCGCACGGCCATCGCCATTACCCATTCGGTATGGTCATTCTGCATAGATGAGCAGTTGTCTACCCTACTAAGGTAATTATCTGATAGATTTGTTGGCTCTTGATGCTGTTGTTTGTATTGCGGCGGCAGGTTCGGGTCACACGGCGGAATTGGTGGATAAATACAACATGAAGAACGTGTTCAAGCTTCCGATCTCGGAGAATTTCAGCGCCTCAGGAGATTCCGGACGGTAAGCAATGCACGCGAGAACTTTCAGTGCACCACTGATTATCCTATCTATGTATGTAATCTCACATTGTACTTCTTGCAGGCCATTTGTACTCTCGGGTCTCTCTCCAGACCAGGAATCGACTTACGATGCACTCGCTGCCACGGTACATTGATGTTTACTATTGAGCTGTGCACGAAGGGTCAAAAGCTAATGTGTCATGTGAAAATTCTTCTGTGGCGATGTGAGCCTAGGTTGCGAAAGAGCTGGTCGTGCTCAAGCACCAGGCGCGCCTGGCCCCCGAGCTGCTCTACGACAAGAAGCGCGGCATTGTGCTGCGTCTGTACACCATGACGGCCGCGAAAGAAGTGCTCGTGCATCCCGCCGATCTTCGAGCAAGGTGAGACCAGCCGCCTGGTAGTGAACTTCGTTCTTTACTGTGACTGACGCCGTGATGATGCGGATGTGTGATTGTAGATGTCGCTGCGCGCAGTGCATTGACGAGTTCACTGGAGAGCAGATCCTGGACCCAGCGTCCATCGCGGACGACATCCGCCCCACTGCCGTGCAGCGAAAAGTGCGAACAGACTCATCTGATGTGAACTACTCAGTGCCATATCCTGCTACAGAAGCTAACTAGTGACGGCTTTTGTCTCCTCGTGACAATGTTTTAGGGCAATTACGCGTTTGCGGTCACGTGGAGCGATGGTCACACGTCGTCTCTCTACACCTATGACCACATCACCACGATCATCGAAGAGGAGCTGGCGGCCTCTTCGTCTTTTGCTGAAGCTTCGCCAGCAGCAATTTCATCGGAGCAGCAGCAAAAGGACACTCTGGTCACCCACCACAGCCACACACATTAGACTTTTGTGCATCGATCTGGCTTCTTCGATTAACCCGAAATATGGGAATTGCCGGTAATCACCAATTTCCATACTTTTGCATTTCCCACAAATCCTTCGCGACACAACTTTGCTGGCTCAAATGTTTGTCAAACTAAACGAGACCAGAATTTATAGACAACCAATCAACCATCGCCACAGAGCCCTGTTCTTGGGCCAAGCAATTGAGTTCAAGCGTGAATTGTTGGAACGCCGTGAGCGGTGGCGACGCTGTAACGGAGCTACTGTGTGAACGTCCAACCAAGCTCTCAGCACCGAGCTACTCGATTGCTCCAAGACGCAATATCGAATCGTGGGACTGGATCATCGCCATGAATAGGACCAGAGTGCCAGGATGCAGCTCGTACTCGCCGGCATAAATGCGCTGCACCACGTTGTCCACCTGGGTTGTGCACCCGATCAGCATCTCAATCAACCACAGCACAGCATCGCACGTGTCGCCTCGTTCAAGTTCGGAGTAAGCGTTGTCGCTGGTGTCGTGGATTTGCTTCCAGATCGCCATACACCACCCAATACCTTGAAGAACCCAGTCATTGCGCATGGAGCGCTCTGAGATCGCACTGTAGCTCTCTGCTTGTAGGAGAGCTGAGATCCGCGTGTGGCCATCCAGCTTTCCTTATCGGAGGTATCCTTTTTGGTCCGATTCGTCATGCCTGTCTCGCCTTGTACACTGAATCAGTAAAGGGTACTCTACAACCTTTTTCAGAACAGTATAGTCTCAAGCCCACTTTTGCGCTCGAGGTGGCCTTGATCAATGCGACTGCTGCTCCTGGCATATCGAAGCGAACAGGATAGAGCTACCGTTGTCAATCACAGCAAATCCGAGCGGTAGTTTGTTTACAGCGTTACTTTCTCCGAGCGAACGACCCGGGTACGGTTCCAAACCGAACACGCCACGTTGCTGCACGCGAATGGGGACGAGCGATCGCCACACTCAAAGCATGCGCGATAGAGCGCATGAAGTGCGTGCTCTTGCTGCGACGACATCACGTGGAGTGCAAAGAGACTTCGCTGCGGGTTTGTCGTGCAGTCGGCGCACAGCGAGTCCATGCCGATTTGTCCGCAGAGGTGACAGTGTTTGCTCATGTAGAACGAGTCGATCGGGCGAGTGTCACCGAATTTGCCTCGTGCACCTGGGCGGTTGCTGTTGAAGAGTTGGTGTCTCGCTTTCACGGACGACTTTGGGAGATCGCTATACCAGGCTCGGATGTTCGCACCAACCAGTAGAAACAGTCGTTCAAGACTCGGGATGATCTGTTGAATAAAAAGCGTTTGTTCAAAGTTAAATCCACCATTCAAGTAAATCGTTCAGGGCTCCTCCAGCATGCCAACAAGTACCTGTTTGTGGATGTAGTACTGGTAATTGATCGTGAAGTTCGCATTACTGTGCACCAGCTCGTCCGGTGAGACGACGAGATCGATGAGCCTTGCACCAGGAGGTCCATTCACGACAACGTACGACACGCGCTCTGCGTGACGAGGTTCGGCGCGAGGGTCCCTCGACATTGCCTTCGTGCCTACAAGGGCAGCAGGAGGGGCACTAGTTCACAATAACCATCACAATATCAGAGTTAGAAAGTCAGAGTCAATCAGAGTTAGCTCGGGGATTAGTATAAAATAGAGTGTACACATCAACGTGAGCGTTCACTTGCCTCCCATTGCTGTACGCTCCCAAGCGCACCTCCTTTGCAAACACAAAGTCCTTCAGTGGCAGCTTGTCGTCGAGCATCTTGAGCCAGTACTGCTCGAGCGAGCGCTTCACTTGCGACAAATCCAACGTCGTGAAAAGGATCTCGAGAGACGACTGCATGGATTTCTGAACGACACCGCACGAGTCACGGCGTACGATTTCGATACCTTTCGATTCGATGACCCCGGTTTCCTGGTTTGGGTGCTCAAATTTATGTCCGGCATAGCGCTTCTTTGATACCAGGACACATCCGAAGTACACTTTCTCCAACTTGAGCACCACTGGTCTGCATGGAGTACAAGTTCATGAATGATAAGAGAGTGGTCACAGCGCGATACAGAAGGTCCGAACTAGCGACGTACTTTGGATTCGACGCAGTGACTGCGTCTGCGATCTCTTGGCCAATGCGGAAAGCGTCGTCCTTTGAACGTCCTTTGAGCAGCACAAAGAGACTGTCGGTGTCGCCGTAGACCACTCTCGCATTCCAGTCGGCGCGAGATTCCACCATCCGAACAGCAGCCTCCAGCGTACAGCGACCAGTCTATCAAGGAAATATAACACACAAAACACATGAGGTTAATCACAATTTTGAATGACCGCTAGTGAGTCACACATACCTGAACAATCGCATCAGCGAGCTGAGCGCACGGCATCCGTCCCGAGAAACCTGCCGCGGTGTAGCCGTACGTGACATTCGAGATCATCTTGAGCGCCAGCTGGCGCGCGTTCAGGATCTTCTCGAGGCGCTCTTGCGCTGTCTCCTTGGCGCGTTTCATGGACTTCTTTACCATGATGCGTGTCGAGAGGATCTCGTCGAGAATGAGTGGGAGAACGCCGTGGCGGTGCGCCTTCGAGCAGAAGAGAGTTCCGTTTGGGATGATAGTGATGTCGTCTCGACAGCGCAGCAAGCCCTCGGGATTTCTAGAGTTCACGACCCCCATGACCGACTCGAGTTCTGGATTCATACCATTCTTTAGGCGACCCATATATGTCGAGTAGCACAGATTGTACCCGATCACGAGCGACGGATACAAAGACTAAGGAGACACACACCGGTCGCTAGAAAACATGAGAAATCTATTTCGAATCTCAAGAGCGTTTGCTTTGCTTGCTTACCTGAAAGTCAAGCACGACGACAGGGTCCGCGTAAAAGCTCGAATGTGGCTCCATCACCAGAGGGATGCACTCCATCGGCGGTTGACCAGCGACTTGCGCTCGGCTTGGTGACACAAGGAGAAAGTTGCGGCGCTTGGTCACGCGCAGCATCACGGCCTCCACGCGGTACTGCGAGCCTCGCGAAAGCACCGAGTAAAAGTCGATGCCGAAGAGCCGAGCCATCTCACTATAAGGTGCAAACACACATGAAGCTGACCCAATAGTTGGTTGTTTGCCTCAATCTGCTTAAGACAAACTCACCTTGTTCGAGTGATCAGCTGCATTTTCGAGAGGATTTGAAGATTCAGCGATGCGCGTTGAAGAAAATAGCGAATCACTTTCCAGCGTATTTGACCCCCAGCCGCGTACCACGAAGTCAGGTTCTTGGATGAGTAGATCGGAAACTCGCGCTTCAACACTGCTCGAAGCACGTCTTCAAATGCGTAACGCGACAATTTCACCTGCATCAAAGAGTGTATGAGGGCATGATCAGCACATTTCGGTGGTGAGGTGAATTGAGGAAAACTACATGCACGAGGCGAGGATGTACCTCCGATCGAGCCATGCGCCATAGATTTAGAATGTAGCGGCCGTGGATCCAAAGCCCCGACGCCTTTGTGACGCCCCACATCGTCCCAATCGACTCTTCACCATTCTCTTCATTCTCGTCTTCCTGAGGAGCTCGCGCCGTTGGATTTCGGGCGTCAATGTTCATCCACGGCAGTCGCGAAAATGCTTGAATTAGATTGATCTGTAAAGCCCAAGAGAATCGTTAGTAGGTCGTGTCAAAGCGATGGATCGCCAGGAATAAAGCAGGTGAGCATATACATTCAGTTGGTTGGCTCGGTCAACCATGTAACCGACGGACGCCTTCTGCACCTCAAAGCCTGTGAGGAAATCAGGATCCCAGTCGTTCACCAGAGTCACCACTTTCTCAAATAGCTCATGCTCAGTTGCAGCGAGCTTGACCACAACAGGAGTGATGCTGTCGATACAGAACCTCCCTGCTTGAGCCAACTCGGCATCTTGCTCTTCTGTCACACAGATAACCACTCCGCTCTCCTTTGTTTTCGCCTCATATGGTCCTTCCTGAGCCTCGACAGCATAACACACCGCTTTGATCGAATCATAAAGGGGATCTGGCAGCAACGTGCCTCGCGAACACGCGAAGATCTCGATTGACATGACCGTAACGTTTGAGATATTCACCGATGACGAAGTTCGTTGAGCGCTTGGTGTGATCGAAGATTCCGTTTGCAAAACTCTCTTTCTTCGGCCCTGGAAATGCGAATTGGTATTCCACAAAATCAGACATCGCGCCCGTTGATAGGCACTCAAATAGGCTGTCAAAGCGATTCGCCCACCTTTCTAGCTGCAGAGGAGACAGCAGCTTCGTTTTCCAGCCATCCTTGGACGCTTTTTCTGTCTGGCGGAAGCTTTGCTGGAGTTCGCACTCGACTAACCTGCGACAATGTTAAGACTCAGATTAGTCATTGCGTACCATTCAACCTCACCCCAATTGCCCCAAAACATCTTACCGTCTGACCATATTCACCACAATATCGCTCTTTCTTCAGATCAGCAAGCTTCTCCCATTTCTGACTCCCCTGTGACGACAATTTCTCAACTAGCGACGACGGGTCAAATGGCTGCATGTGCCGAAGATCACGGGGAGCAAAGTCGAACTTCTTCCCGCCAAAGAGTAGCGCCTTGTCTGGAATGTCTTCGGCTTTGCTGTAGAACGCTGGTTGGTACTATAAGGCAATGGGCCACACAAGTATGCAATCAGAACATACAGTCAAGAACACAATACAAACAAAGCATTTGTCAAGAGCAAACCTGAATATCGTCAATGCCAGAGCCAAGAGATGCTGCTTTTAGGTCTTGAAGGCTTGGAGGCGCAGGCTCAAACAGCCAGACTCTGCCACTAGGAGAGGGACTTGGTACTGGCATCGCTGGCTTTCGTCGGACAGGCTTGTGTCTCAGCAACTTTGGTTGCGGAGTCAACGAGAGCCTTCGATCGACTCGAACCGAATCTTCTTTCGTGTGGATAACGAGCTGGATCGGAGGCAGCGGTGGCAACAGGTCTTCGATGTCTTGCAACAAAACGGAGTCTTCTCCACGACTGATGCTGCTTCTGAGTCGTTCTTGGATCTGTTGCGTAGCTCTTCGCGACGACTTTCAACATTTGCATTTTTCTCAGTAACTCATCGCCAAGAGAAGGAAGGAAACAGTGGATGAATTTAAAAAAATGCGTCCAAACCTTTCTCTCACGATACCGAAGAGGAGTTCGACGTGGAGTTCGTGATGCTGGCGATGAAGTGCGAGCACTCCCAACCTCGCTGAACGAGTTCGCGCTCAGCTGCGACTCGCTCTCTGTGATTTCCCACCACGCCTCGCTGTGTTCAGTAGTATTCACTTCCTGCTGCTCACGATCGTTTGTCTTTTGGTTGACTGTGTCCAGCACGTCCTCCGGATCCTTCTCAAACACTGCCTGAGAAGTCAGAATATCACCGATTTCATTCCCGTGTTGTTCCTCGTAATCATCTTCGTCTTCTGCTTGGTCGTTGTCTTCGTCTGCTGCAAGGTCAGCCTTCAAGTCGTAATCGCGTGAATCTGCTTGGGAGTAGATCGCCGACACTTTCTCCTGCCATTCGCTCTTGTCAACAGTTTGCATGGCGAGAAGCACACTGACAATATCATCGTCCTCGAGGCTCGTATCGTACTGTCAGTTGTCGATAGTCACACCACATTCTCAAAGCCTATCCCAGATCATTCGAGCCAGTTAGCATGATGACATCACGTACCTGACTTTTTGGCGCTTCGCTCTCATAGCCACCGCCATCACCAATCTGACTGAATGAGAAGAGACTCTCAGTGGCAATTGAGTTTCGGCAAGACGCGACCTCAACCTGCGAGCTGCCACCACTCCAGTCGATTGTCAGACTGTCGTCCAAACTGATGTCGTTGTTCTCTTTCATGTAGACCCGAGTCCGCTTCATTTCTCGCAGAACCGCGTCCAGCGAGTCTTTCATCTTCTTTTGAAAGAGCGACTGCGACAGCACAGCAGATGGCGACACGGAGGAGCTTCGCACTGACGCACTTTGGGTCGGTTTGCCAAAGTTCCTCTCGAGGGTGAGTGAGAGGTCGGGCGCACTGTTCTCGCCATTGCGAATTCGCCGAAGCCGCTCTTCCTCCCAAATCGCAGCCAGCGACGGCACGTTGCCTAGCTGATCGTTCGCCTTGAGTGATTTCTGGAGCGACTGGAAGATCTTGGAGTTCAGAATACTCTCAGCCGCTACGTCGAGCTCCAACGCGCAGCTTGACTGTCGATCAAACCACTGCTTCTTGTTGGGATAAATGGATACATGTCTACCAACGACAGTCTGCGACGGGTTCTGGACGCCGCTGATCTTTGTGTCCGGCGTGTTGCTTCGGAGGACGACTCGATACTCACCTGAATTGGTACTGTCTCCCAAGTGCTGCTGCTTGGTGGGGACGGGGGCCCTGAACTACGGCAAAATCTATCAATAAAGACTACTTGGCCAGTATCCACCGGTATGTGAATTCAACTACTGTGCAAACTCACTTTGACATTCGCCAGATGCACATAGTTCATTCCTTCAATGTTGTAGTCCGCAAACACCTGAACGCACAGTAGCATGACATCCAGGCAATTGAGATTCATCCTGCACCAGCCATTGAGTGAAACTCATATTCGCACTTTCTCACCTGCAGCAGGAATGGAATGTGGGACTCGTAGGTTTGGAACTTGCACTCGGCGATGCAGCCGCTCTCGAGGATCTGCACGACAGAAGACACCGCTCGCGGGGTGTACAGGAAGATCTTCACAAATAGCTTGGGGCTTGGGTGGTAGCCGTAAAATGGCGTGCCCTGAACAATGAGCAGCTACATGCACAAAGCATGGATTTTCGTACAGATCAGCACAATGCGTGATACAAAACGCAGCAGTACCAACTACATTCACACAACCTTTGCAACGATCTTCGCTCTACTCGAGGCTCTGGCGCTCGCCTTTGCGTGCTGCTGCTGCTTGATGGCGTTCGCCTTCTCCAGCTCCATCGCGATTCGAGGCAGCAGCCGTCGGAGCTCGTCCGCGTCGTCGAAGACGGCGTTGTTCTCTGCGCGGAAGTAAAAGTATGGGAAGGCCTGGAGCAATATCCATGCGCCAAATCGCAAATACAAGCAGGCAGCACGTTAGACGATTGCACGCGAGGCATGATTATTCAATGCATACACACACAGAACATGCAAGTTGCTGTTGCACTTGCAGACGCACCCCGTGGAGGTGCACGAGCGCTTTCTGCCCGGCGGGCGTGGCGCCAAAGATGCGCACGATCGGCACCTCGCGCGCCATGAGGTAGCAGGGTGTGTTGGGCAGCGTCGGCACGGCGCTCTGCGGCAGCGGCGCGCTCATGTAGTAATCCACGTTCACCACCTCCACAAGCAGTTCCTCGACCACATCGTCATCCTCATCGCGCGTCATCACCACACCAACTGGCAAAAAGCCTGCCAAATCCAAAAAAAGTTCCAGGTGATGAGGCTATTATAGAGAGAACTAGCGGTACTGTCGTTTCAGAAAAACAGCGTTATTTACCTTGTATATACCCTAAAATGCATGTCATTGGCGGACCACATGTACACATGGTACTACCAAACCCTCTCCAAATCAATAGTGCCACCTTTGACATGCATTCATGGAGGTACCTTGCGCTTTAGCATTCTATCATCAAGTGCAACGAAAATCACTGACACATCAACAAACTACACGCATTCTACCATCTCTTTTTTTGATTTGCTGGACGATCGTCGCTTTCTCTCTCATTCTCACTCATTCGTCGCCATGAGTGGCAAGCGCAAGAAGACAGACGAAGAGAAGTCCCTCGCCACCAAGCGTGAACACACCAACGTCACGCGCAAGCTCTCTCACATGTGCAAGGACCCAGACTTGCTCGCGGAGATACGGAGCTCATGCATCGTCCTCAAGCAAGTCCAGCTCGGAGCCTGTCACATCGCCAATCTCCGCGTACTCCGCTGTCTCGAGAACGACATCAAGCTCCCGACGCTCAACCAGACGTTCTTTGGATGGCGCTACCAGGGCGCGCGTGCAACCGGGATTCGAGAAGCGAAACCAAAAGCAGAGAAGGAAACCAAGCTCGACCGACAACGAAAATCGGCAAGACCGGTGAACGAAGAATTGCGGGAAACGATACGGCTGTATCGATCCGAGCGCGAGAGTATCCGAGACTACACACCTCTTCCTCAATTCGAGTACGATAACAACATCTTGCTCGAGATCGCGAGCAAGACGCGCGTCAGCGCCGAGAACATGGTTGTCTTGCGCTTCAAGAAACGGCTCTATATGTGCGCGCGACTGTTGCTCGAAGAGAAGAGCAAGGACAAGGTACCAGCACTGGAAGTCAGTCGCCTGGTTCGAGCCAGTTACCGTGTAGAAGACAGCGACTTAGCAGAAGGTGAGATCGATCTTTGCGCATGGCTGGGATCTATTCCATACGAGAACGTCATCAAGAGCAACTTGGAGCACTTCGTCGCGAAGTTGTACGAGATCTTGACCAAGGTGGATGCGTCGCAGCAGAAGGACCCGAACAAGTAAGGCATCCGCTCGTTCTCTCTTTTTCCATACTCTAGCACGTACGCAGCAGCCCATGTCGTGATCAACGGGTCAACGCTCCAGGGTTTCTGTGCGAGGATTTTCAAGGAGACAAGCGGACGCAACCCACTTGACATTCCTCTGACGAAGTCCGGGAAGGCGCTGATGTCCAATGCAGAAATCTGCAAGTCGAAAGAGCTGTACTTGCGTCGAACATTTGCAGTCTCCCAGTTCGAGACGATGTTACCGAACGGCATGATCTCTAAACGCGAGTTTAACGCGATGGATCACGAGTCCAAGTCTCTGTTTGCGAGTCGGCTGTTCGCGAACCAGACCACAACGAACGGCTATAGCGCCTCGGCGCTGCTGTCGCGACAGAAACTGGTGTCGAAGATCAGCAAGAAGAAGTTGAGGACTAAGCAGATAAAGACAGAAGAAGCGTTCGACGAGGAGTGGCGTTTTCTCCCTGAAGGCTGCGAGGCGAACGCGCTGGTCGCGACCGACCTGGGGCTGCGGTCGCTGTGCACTGCCGTAAGCGAGGGTATGAAGACGAAAAAAGAAGAAGAAGAAAACAACGCACGGTGGTCGTCCTTCGCGTCACGTCGGCGCTGAAAAGGTTCACTCGATCAGTACGAAGGAATACCGACACGCTGCGGGAATGAACAAGGCGCTTTCTGGCACGAAAACCTCAAGAAGCGCAAGAAGCAGTATGCTGGCGCGATCGACAGTATCCCGCCATACAAGACCGGCAGCTACGAGCAGTACTTGAAGCGTCTAAGCGTGTTCTGGAAGCATGTGAACTTTCTCATCGAGTTCAGTGCGGAGAACGCCTTCCTCAAGTGGCGGTTCTTCCAGTCGAGAATGAAAGAGGAGGCGACGGACGCAATAGCGAAACGCCTCGTGCCGGTCGTCAGTTCGAGTGTTCTCGTGGGGTACGGCGACTGGAGTCGTCGCGACGGGATCTCCGGTCACGCATTGAGTCCAGTAAAGGGATTGCAGAAAGCACTCAAGAAGCGAGCAACGGTGGTGCCCGTGGGCGAGTACAGGACCAGCAAGCTGTGTTCGGGTTGTCGCTTGCCACTCGAGCAAGCTCTTCTCCTGACGAAATCGAAAGATCAGGAAGTCGTCTTGAAGAAGACCAAAAACGTTTTGCACTGTGCCTCCAGTGACTGCAAGGCGACCTTCTGGGACCGAGACGTCAACGCCGCAAGAATCATCATGTCGTTGCTGAAGTGCAAACTGTTGGGATTTGAGAGACTGTATCCTTTCTGCCGTGGTCAGCAGTAATGCAGAAGAAGAAAAAAACGTGTGTTTGAAGTAGCTTGCTTTGTTCCAACACACACGGTACTGAGAAATGTCTATGGACATTTTGAAGGAAACCCGTATACTAGTATTAAAAAGTCAAGGGCGATCTCATGTGTAATCGCAGCGCTCCGAATAAAGGACACCGCTTTTGACATGCGGTCGCCTTTGACATGCATTTTAAGGTATACCAAAATGGATACATGAAGCCATTTCGATGTGCACTTGTTGACTCATTTAACACCCAGATGCAAGCAAACAAGCAATTCTCACACCAACACACGACAAAACAGGATACACGTAGGACAATAACAAGTGATGATTTACCAGTTACAAACCCTACACAGCAAATACAAGGATTCACAACAATGGTCACTGAGACAGAACTCATTGACGCCACAAATCCATAAAGCTGAGAGAGATGGCTGTTGGCTGTCTTGGGTTGCTGGCGCTCGACCGACAAAGGTCGAGAGTCGGGGATTGCGAGGTTGCATTCTGGAGTTGCAGCATGTTGCTTTTGCTTTGCAGCAGGACGAGGCACGCCGCGACGGACAGAGAGACAAGACGAGATGAGACCGACCGAGCGAGCGAGGTCGCCGACAGACAGCACTTTCGAGTCAAAGATGGTGATTTCGTTGTTTGAGTTGCTGTTGGCTGTCTTTGGAGACCAAGTCGCTCGACCATGCCACTGCCACTGCCACTGCCGCCGCCGAAGCGAGAGAGAGAGAGAGAGAGAGAGAGAGAGAGAACTGCTGGTCAGGAGATAGTCATGGTCCTTGACCTGGAAATCCTAGGTCTTGGGCTCTAGGGAGTGTTCGTCATGGGTATAGTTTTCAGTTGTACGCTCTCGGGTACTCATTGCTGGTTTGTCGTGGGAGTGCTTGAGACCGGAGACGTTGGCGCTTGGAGGTGGATTTGGAAATGAAGAGTGAGAACGCGGACTTTCCTCCTTGGTTGCCTTTTGTTTATCGTGTTGTTTGGGCGGATCGCATCAGATTAGATGAGTGATGGTCGGCAATTTGGTTGCACCTTGTAAAACCTGCAGATTTGACCTAAAACCTTGTACTCATGATTAAAACCTTGACAATCATGAGTGAGTGATGGTGGGTTGAACCATTTCAACCCACATAGCAGCTCCTTTCCGGTAGTGCCTTCATTCATCGCTAGCTGGCTGGCTGGCGTGTTAGTCGCTGTGGATCATGTTGGTCTGCGGCTGACAGCTGATCTCGAACTCGGATGAGTTCACCTTGGGCACCGACGTGGGCGGCTGCGGATAGAGATCATTATGCGATGACAGCATGAGGTTGAGGCATTGCGACTCGGAGATCCGGCACCAGTTCAGATCAGCAGGCTCCTAGTGCTCTCACAGCTCTTGCAAATTATACAACGCAAACACAAAACTTTTCATAAATCATCAGCAAAAAGAATGCTGCTGTGATTTTATCTTGAAGTGAGTGGGGAAATGGGTGAAAAAATGAGAATATAAAACACAAATGCAAGCTCTAATTCTTTCTTGGTTTGCGCTGGTTGTTGCCCTTCTTGTTGAACGCCTTCTTGCCCTTGCCACCCTCGTCCTTCTTCTGCTTCTTCGACGGGCGCTCGACAGTCTTCTCTTCAACAACGTCAATGTCGTCGTCGCTGGCGACCTCCTGCTCCACCTGGGCCTCGACGTCGTCCGACGCCTTCTTGAGGTCCTTCGCCGCCTTCTTCTTCTGCTTCTTGGTCAGGTTTGCTTCCTCCTCTTCCTCTTCCTTCTCGTCCACGGTCTTGTTCTTCTCGTCCTCCTCCGCTGGCGTCGTGTTGGCGAACTTCTTGAACTTGGCAACGTAAAAGCCGTCCATGTTGTGCACGTGCGGGTAGAAGCGGCGCGTGAGGTTCACCGTTGGGTGGAAGCGCTGCTGCTGGTAGCGGGTAAAGCCCGGCTTGCCGTGGTCCAGACCCGTGTCCACAAGCTTCACGCAACGCTTGCGCAGCGCGTAGTCGACGACCGACTCATTCTCCTCAACCATGACGGAACAGGTCGAGTACAGGATGTAGCCGCCGGTCTTGGACTTCGCGTCCACGGCGTCAATCGCGGCCAGCAAGAGCTCTTTCTGTAGGTGAGCAAGACGGAGTACGTCCTTCTCGGTTTTCTGTGTCTTGATGGAAGGATCACGGGCGATCACACCCATACCCGTGCACGGCGCGTCCAAGAGCACGCGGTCGAAGCCCTTGAAGAGCGTTGGCACCTTGCGACCATCGTAGCACGACACCGACGTGTTCTTCACGCCCAGACGGTGCAAGTTCGCCACCGTTGCCTTCAGACGCTGCTTCTTCAAGTCGTTCGCGATGATGCTTCCTGTGTTCTTCATCAGCTGCGCGATGTACGTGGTCTTGCCACCTGGCGCACACGCCATGTCCAACACACGCTCGTTGAGCTGCGGCGCGAGCGCCATGACGGCACAGATCGACGACGCAGACTGGAGCATGTAGTGACCAGCGAGGTACTCTGGGGTGGCACCGATTGGCACAGGCGAATCGTAGATCTTCAGACCAACCTTGGACCACTTGGCAAGCGGGTCGAGGTTCACACCACGCTGGATCAGCGCCTGGGCGAGATCGCGACGTCTCGTCTTGAGCGTGTTCGTGCGGATCACGAGCGGACGTGGCTGCTCGTTCGCTTCCACGAACTCGAGGCACTCGGCAGGCGAGAACATCTTCATAAACATGTCGATCAGCTCGCGGTTGTAGCCAAAGTAGTTGGAGATGTCCTTCGCCAGGGTCTCCACGTAGTCGACGCGCGATCGGCCAGGCTCGCGACGGTCCTTGAACTGCGCGAGCACTTCAATAATATCCTTAATACGCTGGTAGATCTCGGCTGGGTCCGACGCCTCCTCTTCGTCCATCTCTTCGTCGTCCTGCAGGTGGTACGGCTCGTTGCTGGCGATGTTGAGACGCATTTCCTCGTCGGCTTCTTCGGCCTGGAGCGCTTCCTCTTCGTCCAACAGACGCGCCTTGCGTTCAATGTCGAGCTCGAACTCATCGTCGTCGTCTTCATCGGCTTCCTCGTCATCCTCATCGTCTTCCTCGTCGGTGCCGTTGCGGTTCTTGAGCTTCAGCCAGTTCTTGTTGGAGTCCGAGAATCCCTCTTCTTCTTCGTCGTCCTCTTCTTCCTCATCGTCATCGTCGACTTCGACTTCTTCTTCTTCCTCCTCCTCCTCGTCCGAGTCAAAGAGTTGCGCCTTGTTGGTTTGCTTGGCAGCAGCCTTTTCGTATTTGGAGCTCTTCGCTGGCGCAGCCGCAGCGGCAGGCGCTGGGGTGTTCAATCTGCAGTTGACACGTAGAGAGAGAGACAAGCGCGTTAGCATTGAGCGTCGCTCACACACATCTACGTATACAAATAGAGGGGGGACGCGCACACTCACTTTCTCTTCTGCGGCTTGGCCATGGTTGCTACACGATCGTCTGCCCTGCGCTCGGCGGATTGACTGACTGACTGTGGCGTGTCGTTTCAAATAGCCTCTTGGAATCAATCTATCGCATTTGGTTGGTGTAGAGATGGAGTGACCATAACACCCGCTTTTGAGATGGGATACTACCTTATTTTGACATCTGACTCAACTGTGTTACTTTCTCAAAAGTGGCAAATATCAATATGAAGTAACATAGTCCGCCAAACGTCACCAACACACAATTGCCAATAACAACAGATCACGCCACCCACCATGATGGAGCCACCGCAAGTGCAGCAGCAGCAGCACGCGGGCGCGCCGTCGCGTTACGACGACTTGCTGCGGCAGATCGTACAACTGAACACGGATCTGCAGAAGACCGCAGCGCTCAGCCAGACGCTGCAACGGGAGCGCGACGGACTGCAGCACAACAACAGCAAGGTGCGGCGAAGGAGGGAGAGAGATGAAGCCATGTGGGGATGTGCGTCACCTTGCAGAAGATGATGCACACAATCCCGCACTATGCTTCTGTCTTCAATACCATAACGACAGCTTGTGTCTCCGATTGTGCTTGCATGTGCATGCTTGGTACAGCTACGAGATGAAATGAAGCGACTGCATGATCGCTGTGACAAGCTGCAGCTCGTGCTCATGCAGGAAACGGAGCAAAAGGTCAGTACAATTAGCGCCTGGTTTGTGATCCCATTGGCCTTTAGAGCTGCAGCTAATGGCTGAGATACACTACAACAAACAGATCGAATCTGACAAGAAGCACGAAGAGCTGATCGCCAAGTGGAAGCGCCAGCTAGAGGTGAAGGCGCGCGCGTTTGAGAACCTGCAGAAGAAATTCGCTCCACCAAAGGACCTCGAGCAGCTCCGCTTCAAGATCCAAGAAGAACTCGAAGGTCCGCATCAGCAGCGCGTCGTGAACCTGCAGGAAGAGATCGAGAAGCATCGGGAGTTTGCGTTCAATCTGCGCAGAGAGTACGAAATCGTCAAGACCGAGTACGAGCAGTTCTCGATCGATCAGGTACGTACTTGCGAATCGGTCCAGCACTCTTCTGCCATATTGACCTTTCGCTCCGCTTCCATTAGGGCAATGAAATGGAGTGCGTCCATGCGACATATGAAATGAAGATTGCGGATCTGGAGAGGAAGCTTCAAGAGGCGGAAGAGTGCGCGCAAGACTCGAACAATGCAGAGCTCATTCGCCAGCTGGAGCACCAGAAACAAGCGGCGGTCGTGGAGATCAAGTTACTGCACGAAGAGCTCCGAGTACGGCAACCGCCACACTTGTGATGTACAAACTGCTGCTGTACTGACTTGCTGAAGGTTTGTTACAAGTAGGACGTCCGGGATGAAATCATGAAGGTGCACGAGCGATGTGAGCGCGAGAAGAGCGAGAGCGCAATGCGCCTGGTAGACGAGATGACGAAGAACGCAGCCATGGAGCTTGACCGGAAGGCGCTCACGAGGCAGATGGCAAAGCTGAAGGGCGAGTGCGAGTCGTACCGCTCGAAATGGGATGCAGCGCAGTCCAAGTTGCATGAACTGGGCTCCGAGTGCGAGAGCCTTCGCGACCAGATGAAGCAGAAGGACTCGCTGGTGCTCAGTAGCCACAACTCGGTCACTGCCAAGTGAGTTAATTGTGTAGTTCAGATTGTGTCGACCTAACCATCTCTACACATTGGGTTGGTGTTGACTGATCCTATGGCTGCTTTGCATTCATTGATTAAAATGCGACTAGGTTACGAGAGGAACGAGCATCCTGGGAAAGAGAGCAGACAACGCTGAAGGTTCGTGGTTATATATTGGGCTGAAAACGATCAACTCTAGTTTTTACAAGAGCAACCCTGCTGCTTGATGCGTTTAGGACCGTGTGAGCGAGCTCACGCTCAAGCTTCAAGCCGCCGAGGTGCTCACTCAAAAAGCGTCAGCAGAGTCCACTCATGTTCGAGAGAGTGAGATCAGCACTGCAGAGTACGCGGCGCTCCTCAAAGCTCGCGAGGACGAAGTGGAGAGATATCGAGCGCTTGCAGCAGAGCTAGAAAAAAAGGTGGGGAAAGCAAACAAACAAAACCACGACCAGTCTGCTTTGGCGTGTGAGAGAGCTTTTTTGCTCTGCGAATCATTGGTAAACACTTTGTTATGATGCTATATGTGACTGACACAGGCTACACGAAGAGAAGAGGAAATGCAGCAGGTCCAGCACGAAGCCGAAGAGTCGATCCACAAGCTGCAGGTGGAAAGCGAAAGCATCCGCAAGTCGCTGCAGTCGCTGGAGGCGGAGAAAGAACACTATGTGGCGAAGCAGAGCTCCTCGCAAGAACTGGTAACGATGTTGCATTGCTGGTACTGACGGCATCTGGATATTTTGTGGCGGACTGACCACTCGATCTGATATATGGCTAGCTCACGCGAATGAAGTCCGAGTGCATGATGCTGCGCACAAAGCTTAAGGAAGTGGAGAATGACTACCGAACGCTCCAAGCAAAGCACCGGTTTGTGTTCTCGTTTCCTGGCGCAGTACACGATACTTTGTTTGCTGATAACTGGGAATGTGTGACTGGATTCTTTCTGCCATGCAAATGTAGAGAGGTGATCCAGTTTCAGGAGGATATCCAGCTTGAGAAAGAGCAAATGGAGGCAAAGGTATGTGCATATGCGTTGTCGTTTGGGTAACACTCGCAGTTGGAGTAAAGTAAGGTGCACTAATTACTTGCCGATGTAATTAGCTGAAATATGTCGAGCAGGACTTTGCGCTGCTCACGGAGAAGCTAGAGAAGGAGAAAGAGAGCCACGCGATGTCCACTCGTGAGCTTCAGGTATAGGTTCACTTTATTTCCAAATCAACGCTGCAGTTGCATCTCTTCGTTCAGATCATTTCTAATCAAGTGTATTGGTTCTACTCTCTTTAGCGGAAGATATCATGTCTCGAGACCGATTTCCGAAGTCAAAAAGCAGCGCTGAAGCACGAAATGCGCGCTGGTCTGTCGAAAGCACTGCGAGAGCTCAGCAAGACGCAAAAGGCAAGACTATATAAAAAGCGACAACATTTTTCGGGTGTCCGCGGTAATTGACTCTCTTTGTGCTTTATGACCGCCCACCTCCTAGAAACGAGATGCATACAAACGAAAGTGTGTCGAAGCCCACGAGCGCTACAAGTCGTTGGTCGAGCGCACGAGCTACCAGGAGTCCAAGCTGCTCCAGCTCAAGCACGAGCACATGACGGAGCTGCAACACCTGCTCGCACAATTGTCCGAGGTCGAGAGCGACAAGACGGCTCTGATGCAGCGCCAGATCGAGTTGGGATTTCCGCCAATAGCAGTGTCAGCAGCAGTTGCGTCAATCGGAAAGGTACGAGTGGTAAACTGATGTGTGCGACCATTTTCCAGATCTGTCAATTGAGCCATTTACCTCATGTCGAAAGTGGTGTACGTGTGTGTGTTGTTCCAGTCCACAATGGTTCGTGACTCGGAGCAAGTGCCAGCGAAAGACTGATACACATGGAGGAATCGTAACTCGCAATGGAGAAAAGAAAGGTGGATTCATTTTGCTTTATCATCATTGACTTGAGGGGGGGGGGGAATTTTATATTACAACTTCTATAAAAACTTGCGCTCATTCTCACTTCTGAAGTTTTGCTCGGAGCACTCTTCGACCATTTCTGAATTTTGCCACAGACAGGCAGACTGACTGGCTGGCTGGCTGGTGCTGACATCGAGTGTCGAGTGTCGAGTTTTGGGTGAAGTTCATGAATTCCGATAGAAAACACACACACTTGTTCATAAAAAAGAGAGCGAGGCCCCGCCTGGAAGATCACAGGTTTCGCCCAAAGCCTCTCCTTTATGACGGCACCACCCAGGGCTTCTGCGCACGGCGCTGGTTCCAGTTCAGGTTTGTGATCATGGACTCGAACCAGTCCTGGTTTTCGTTCACGCGGCAGATAGACGGCACAGGGAATGACGACACGCGCACGGTGATGCAGTCGCCGCGCTCGAGCTGCACGCGGTTCTTGCCGTCGAACGACACGTACGCGCTCGTGGCTCGGCTCGACATGGGGAACTCGATCTTCAGCGTCGCACTGTCGTGGAAGAGTAGCGGGCGGAACGACAGCGTGTGCGGGCAAATGGGCGTGAACAGCATCGTCGGCACGGACGGGTGGGTCATCGAGCCGCCCGCTGAGAGCGAGTACGCGGTCGAGCCCGTGGGCGTGGCGATGATGATCCCGTCGGCCGCGATCTTCGTAATCTCGAGCCCGTCGCAGTAGCAATTGAGCTCCACGAGTGCAGCGAACGGACCGCGGTCGATCACGATCTCGTTGAGCGCGTGCAGCGACGGCAGCGGCTCCACCTCCTTGTTCTTGCGGATGATCGTGCCGACGAGTCGAGAGCGCAGCGACATGTAGAAGCCACCATTGATCACGCTCGTCAAGTGCTCTGTATCAACCAATAACAATGTTAACACACACCTCGTCAGTGAATCCACAGCATGGCACAAAAATAAGCACATCTCTCCACTCACCAACATAGGAATCCGTCTCGAACGGTGTGAGGAAGCCCAGCGAGCCCATTGCGAAAGAGATCACGGGCGGCACACTCTTCTTGAAGAGCGACGAGACCCAGAGCACCGTGCCGTCGCCGCCGAGCGAGACCACAAAGTCGATGTTTGTCTGGCACTCCTCCCAGTCCTCGTCCGAGTCCCAGGTCTTCGTGTTCGGGAGTGCCAGCTCCTTGTAAACAATCGGCTCGAGGTACACGGACAGGTTCTTCTCCTTGTTCAGCCAGCTCGTGAACCGGATCAGCGTCTGCGTCACGTCGTTGTCGTTCGGCTTCTTAATGATCAACACGGACTTGGGCGGCTCGTCCCACATGAACTGCACGTTGTTCCGAGAGCGGTGCTGCGTGCGGATGCTGCGGTTCATGGGCGTGAATACCTCGCACTGCTCGTCCGAGCACTGCAGCAGGCGGAACGGCGAGCGCGCCATGCTGATGGTCTCGCTGGATGACGACGAGTCACTGTCCGCCGAGCTCGCAGTCTCTTCGTTGTAGATGCCTTCACCAGGGGATCCCCACGTGTCTGCGATCAAGATCAGCTCCGAGTTCGTCCGTCGCCGCAAGTTCTTCTTGGCGTAATCTAGGCAGCGAATGAACAGAAGAGCAATAGACAGTCAGCACAGCGCAACGTGAACAGCAGATACGTACACCAGTACAGATAGGCAAAGCACTCACGGAGATCGCCTGCCGCCGCTTCTTCATCGCTCTCTTTGATCGGGAACTCGTTCTTAAACTCGCTTTTGGCGCTACTCTGACTGCTCATCTCCTTACACCGCTTCATCCAGTAGTTCTTCTCCGCGATCGCGAGGTGCAGCTGCTCCTGCAGGTCGTTGATCTTCGCTTGCAGTCGGATCGGATTCTGCGACTGCAGCTCGCAGAACGCGAGCACGCGCTTCATCTGGTCGCCGATCGACCGGATGTCGTCCTCTAGCGTGACGCCAGACGTCGACGACATCGAGAACCTTCGAGCGCGATCTTCCATGTTCGCGACATCGTTCATGCCGCCAAACGGAGACATGCTCGGGCTCTCTGGGTGTGGTGCATACAGCTGTGGGGCGTACGCTGCCATGTCCATCGCACCGGAGAGTGACGTTGACGACGCACTCGTGGCCAGCTTCGGGTACGCCGATGGAAAACTGCCGACGTCAGAGAGCGAGATCCAGGACGATGACGGCGTCGGTGGCGGCGATGACGCCATTGGTGAGCGGTTGAGCTGCTCCTGTCGTTCCTGGCGCTCCTCCATGCTGTCGATGCAAAAGGACGCGGACAGCGGCGCGGCAGCGTGACCGTCTTGCGCGCTGAGCAACCGCTTTGTCTCGATGGATGGAGTGGTGCTGGTGGCAGCGTTATGCTGTGCGACACTCATGCTGTCCGACGATTACGCTCTTTCACCCGCGGAGGAAGAAGAGAAACTGGGAGAAACTGAGCCGCTGGCTCCGAGAGTGAGCGCGCGTGAGTGAGGGAGGCGGACTGCTGAGCTGCTGCTGGAGATGAAGATGGAGATGAGGCGAGAATCTTCCGCACAGAGTGGACTGTCGTTCGGCGTGGACTTTTCGGTTCGTCAAAGTGAGCGTACGGTAGTCGCTCTGTTACCCTGCTGCTGCTCTGCTGATTGATTGATCGTAGCTCTTTGTTCGCTTGCTGAGGAAGGAAGGAGAGTCAGAGGATAACAGGCGGTTCAGGAAGACAGACAGCTTCTGATGGGTGCTCGCTTAGGTACGATTGACGAGCGATAGTGTTCTTGCTGTTTGGCTGTTTAGCTGTCTGTCCTCAAGTGAGCAGGGGCCACTATTCAGATCCGTTGTGCTGCATCATCTTCATAGGGTTCATCTTCGACTGGGGAGTGTTGACATGAGTCGCTTGCCACATCAGCACACTTGAGGACGTGGGAGTACAACAAAACTCTCAAATTCCAAAGCTATCGCTTGAAAGTTCCTCTCTCTATGCTGTGGTGTGCTAGGCTGGTGTTACTCGCGATCAGCAGACCGCCATCGCTTCATTCCGTCCCGCTTCCCTCTAAGACTGGAAGTCCGGAACCTTGCTAACATTTTGGCGTGTTCAATCAGTGGGTTATAAAGAGGCATATGTTTATGTGCAGCTAACCTTTAAAAATGCATCTTTCATAATCTTGACTGTAAATGTTGGCCAGTTCCACTTAGATTGTTTATGCACCCCAATTACCCATTCACCCAGCGATGCAAATATATGCTTGAGTATGTCCATGAGCACAGTAGACTATGTTGATGCACATCAGGAAATGTTGAGAAGTACAGTCATATATGCTTCACACTTTTTCAATGGCTGAATGTGGAAACATTCCCAGCAGCCCTTGTTTGCATGTCGTTTTGCATGTCATCACTTCAGTATTCAGCAAGTACGTGCGGAAATCCGAAATCCGGACCGGTAACTCTCGCATTACGCAACGCGCCTCCACGCCGGCTCGCGCTCTCTCTTTCTCTCTCGGTGTACAAGCATCAGCAGGCAGACATGGAGCCTGTCGTCGTCGCCACGCCGCAGGAGATACAGCAACAGCCTGCGGTGCCTGCAGCGGTGGCCCCTTCTCAGCAGGCACGAAAGCAGAACGAGGCGCTGGGCAAGCTCAAGTACGAGCGCGTGGAGGGCAAGACCACGCCCACGCATGTATACGCGACGTACCCGCTCAAGTTCCTGCACCCGCGTGGCACGGTGCGCCAGGGTTTTGATACGTTTATCACGGTGCGTTTCGTCAGTATGAGGCAGTGGAGCTCTGCTCGCAATGTTTTGTATGGATTGTGGTTCTGTTTTGTTATACTGACCGTGAGTTCTTCTCCCTGCCTTTTGCGTGACGATGCGCTGTTTTAAAGTACGTGCTCGGATACGGCGGCGGCCTCGTGGGCGGCGACTCGATTGAGATCGAGTGCAGCGTTGGCGCGGACACGACAGGTGCGCATTTCGCTACTTTGCTTTGACCGATGTGTCCATTGTGACCCACAGCCTCCATCGTGGCGTTTCTTTACGTTATTGCGTTTCACCAGTCGTACTAGCCACCCAAGCGACCACGAAAGTGTTCAAGTCTGATGGCGCGAACGAATACGTGGTCCAGTCGTTCACGCTGACAGTGGAGAGCCACGCGACGCTAGCGTTCCTGCCAGACCCCGTCACGTGCTTTGAACGTGCCAAGTACCGCCAGAAGCAAGTCTTCCACCTCGCTGCGGACGCGAGTCTTGTGTTCGTCGACTGGCTTACGAGCGGCAGGAAGCGTAACTTCATCTCGACCGGATCAGTGCGCGACAACCGAACCGAGGTGCACGAGCACTGGGATTTTAGCGAGTACGACAACACGGCGGAGATTTACATTGGAGGCGATCGCTTGCTGACCGATCGCGTGCGGTTAGCTGGTATGTGCGTGTGTGTGCAGACGTGATACAGCTTGCGCATTGATCTCACTCACCCTGTTTGTTTCTATTTGTTGTCATAACGCTAGACGAAGAAGATGCGAGCCTCCGCCAGCGCATGTACGGGACCCACGTGCTTGGCCTCCTCGTGGTGCTCGGGGATCGACTAAAGGTCATCACCGACCTGCTGCTGGACCTGAGCACGCGCAAGCGGCTGCACAATGCGCAGGAAATTACGCCACAGGGGCGACTCCCTTCGCAGAACGGCTTCCCGGGCGTGATCGCGTCCGCCAGCCCTCTGGGCTCGAACGGCGTCATCGTGCGCTTCTGCGGCGAGACCACGGAAGGCGCGATGCACTACGTGAAGACCGTGCTCGCGGCGCTCCACAAGCTCATCGGCTTTGCGCCGTTCCAGGAGAACCGCTAAAAGCCATTTTGATCGGCACTGTCAAACGGTGCCAGTTGGATCAAAATGGGCGTCTTGGTGTCATAACCAGATTTAGTGTGACGTTTATGACTTTTTTTAATGTTGGTGAGTTTTTTCAAAATCTTTGTTATGCAAAATAAGAGGTGATATGCATTAGTGGAGGATTATTTCTTTTCTCGCAGTCCAGTATTCGCAATGTGACGGAGTATGCGCTTGTGGAGGTCGCAAGAGGGAGAGGGGAGAAAAACAGCGGGCGGGGGATTGATTCCAAAGAAGCAAGGCTGGTTGGCGTGGGAAAGCGAACCAACGAGCCCGCCCACCCTCGCCGCAAGCAGCAAGGGGAGCGTGCAACGCAAACGGAAAGCACCGCAGGCAGGACAGGACAGGACAGGGGAAGGCAAGCGCGTCGGTCAACGGCCGTTCACTCACTCACACTCACTACTCACTCAATTACCCCATTGCCATGTCGGACTACGAGGAGGAGGACGAGAAGTGGGTCCAGTGGTTCTGCTCGCTCGCCGGCAACGAACACTTCTGCGAGGTGGCGCAGAGCTACATCGAGGACTCGTTCAACCTCTACGGGCTCCGCGCGCTCGTGCCCAACTACCAGGACGCGCTCAACATCATCCTCGACATGACAGGTGCGTCTTGCTTGGACTTGCTTTTTCGTTTGTGATGTGTTTCTGTGTGTGTGTTATGATAGTAATGTACTAATTCCCTTCCCCCCTTCTCGCTTTGTATTGATGGATCGTGACTGTTGCAGATATCCCTTACGATGAAGATGTCCCAGCGTACGCGGCCGAGCTCTACGGTCTCATCCACGCTCGCTACATCATCACAGCCCACGGTCTCGATGCCATGGTGCGTGCCTTTGTTGTTAAAGCTGGCACTTGTGTAGCTCTTCAGTTGCTTGCTACACCAAGAGACTGACTGACTGACTGACTGTCTCTCTCTCTCTCTCTCTGTCCTTTGTGTGCCTGCAGCTCAAAAAGTACAAGGAGGGCGACTTTGGTGTCTGCCCTCGAGCATTGTGTGACAGCCAGCCTGTCGTTCCGGTAAGGGGAATGCTACTTTTTGCATCTCCTTGAAGAGTTTATGATACTGACTCTGTTCATGTGTTGCTGTTTCTGATAATTCAGGCTGGTCTCCATGATGAGTGGAAGAAGTCCGAGATGAAGGTGTTCTGCCCAAAGTGCCGCGATCTGTATACCCCAGTGGCGGACTACCAATCCCCAGCAAGTACGTTCGTTTCACCTAGAAGTCTATTTTGATGAGGTTTACACATGTGCTAACATAACACATTGTCTGTGTCCACCTCTCTTGTTTGCAGTCGATGGCGCGTACTTTGGCACGACCTTCCCTCACTTGTTCTTCATGACATACAGAGAATTGGAACCTGCTCCGTCCACACTGCTATACGTGCCGCGCGTGTTCGGGTACAAGATCCACAACAAGCACGAGAACCGCCGACGCCTCGCAATACTCGCCCAGGAAGACGACGACGAGCAAAAGTCCCAGCAGCAACAGCAGGTGCGGATCTATACATTTTCAGTGTTTTGTGAATGCGCACATGGCGTGTTTGTTGTTTTTGCTTCTGCATGTCGGGCTTTGTTTGTCTTCGTCTATGTCTTGTGTGTGTGAAAAGCTCCTATGCTGCATGTTGAATGAAGGTGGTGATGGTAGTTCGACTTATGTATCTCTGTTGTTTTTTTAACAGAAACTGTAATTATGTTTGTGCCTAGCGACGGACGATCATCATGGCAGGCGGTAGACGAAAAGGAGAGGAAGACCCGGCCGACCCGGCGCAGACGTCTCGATTGAAGAAGCGGAAACAAGAGGCTTGAGAAAGCGGAGTGTTTTTGTGGAGAATCGGCTTTGAGAGAGGAGGAAAACGAAGAAGAAAGAAGGATGGAAGCAGCAGAGAGAATGGCGAATGACGGGAAGTGAAATGAAGCGATCGATCGAGACGCGAGAGGATCAAGTTGAGAAAGAGACAGAAAGAGAGAGGGAACGAGGGGAGAGAATCAGTCATTCGTGCGTGCATTGGATGGAGTGCGAGGCGAGTTTGTTTTTTTGGGTGGGAGAAATGAAAATGGAAGTACGGAGCAGAAGTTGAGGTCCGCGACTCCCCTCGCCACACGCGCAAACGCATCAGTTCTCTTTTCTTCCTGCCAAAGTGATCGAATTTCGACCTGATCGACCGACCATGAGGTCTGACAAAATGGTCGGGTTTGTGAAATTGGTTGGTAAGAACGAGCGAGCGAATGAGTGATCTGGGAGAGGGTGGTCGCGTTTTCTTCTTTGGTGGCGTCGACTGGCGTGTTTTCTTTCTTGCGTCTATTCGTTCGTTCGTCCGTTCGTTCTCGTTGTGCTTTCTTTCGTCGCCGTCGATTCGAGTGGAGCGAAAGTCACCCAAGCGAGCATTCGAGCAAGTGGACGCGCGTTGTTTGGCCAGGAAAGAGAGCGATTGGAAATTGTCGAAGGAGTGGGTGAGTGACCAGGATCATCGGCTTCGCGCTCATTGTTGAATAGGACAAGAGAAGGAGAGTAAGAGAGACCAAAAGTATGATGGATTTAGCTATTATCCTACGATGAGAAGCACACTCGCGTTGGTAAACCTGCACCACGCTCTTCTTCCGTTCGTGCGAGCACAATGCACAACTTGATACGTTCGTCAAAACACTACTGATGATCACGATGTGTCTCTTCTTGAGCACGGCACCACCATCATCTTGAAAACACGAATGCATCGATCGAATCACAGTTTTCACCACTTCAGGCGCACGGATCTGGGTCAGCAAGCTGGACACCACCACTCGGCCCGTCTCCGACGTCAGCGACTCGTACTGCCAGCGACGCACCTCGCCGTCGTGCACTTTAAGCCAGCACCGAAAGCTCTCACGGGAGATCGACTCGCAAACCATAGTCGGCATGCTGTAGCTTGAAGAAAATGAGTCTCCGTCGCTACCATTGGCATTTCTTTCGTCACTGTCGCTTGATCTGTTGCCGTGACGGCGGATGCTGCTGCTGCTGCGCCGATCGTCTACCAACCGCTGCGCCAGCTCACGGCGCGCGCGTGTGACTTGCATATCGAAGAAGGTATGTGAAGGCCAATAGACGGCGGTAATATACTGTCTGGCGCCGCCACTCGAGACTGAAAACTGGGAAAGATGTCGTCCTAGGAAGGAGACGAGTGCGCTTTCCCTTTCTCGTTCAAAAATGCCAAACGAACGTTGATCACTTCGCCGAAGTACACACGCGAGATGTGCTGTAGAGCTCACCTTCGCAGCACCACACGGAAACCATAGCAACGACAGGTGTGCTTACATGAACAGCATGAAGTTCGCTTTCAACGGTCAAGTTCGAGTCTAAGGTTGTGCGCTCACATTTAGGGATTCTACAGTAAATATAAGGTGTACCACGCTATTTCGCTAAATATATCCGATCTGACGTTTCCACCACACTTCCCCAAGCCAAGGTCAATTGGTCAATTGGAGAGAACGCCTGCGATCAGGAAGATGAGGTGAGTGCGTGTGAATGAGCAACACTTCCAGCCGCAGATCCGATCTCCAGGCAGATAGGATACACTACCAGCACGACTGCCTAGCCATCAAAGCGACTGGACAACTGACTCGTATCTGTGGATGACTATGGTGCGTGCGCTACGATCCAGCGGCGAGACCGAGACCGAGAGTGCGAGTGTGAGCGACGCCGTGCAGCTCGAGCAGCTCACGATTGCACCAGCGGCGCCGTCCTCATCATCGCAGTGGCAAGATGTGACCGAGGTGCGGTGCAATTTACGTATCTTTGTATTTGTTTCCATGCGAGTGGCTTGCTGTGTGTTGTGGTGACTGCTGACGCTCTGAGCTGTGCGTGTGCACTCTAGCTGTTTGCATCTGCTGCCAAGGAGCTGAAGGTGGGGCAGATGGTGCACTCGCAGGACTTCAACCTCTTCGACTCGATGTCAGCGCTGGAACTCATGGACCCGAAGATGGACTCGGGCGTGCTTATAAACGGCGTGCCGCCGCAGTCGATCGGCACGCGCATGAAGAACGGCTCTGTGCTGCTCGAGTTTTCGTCGGCGCGAGACGTGCTCGCGACGATTGACGAGCTCTTCCGCTGCGAGGCAGGCTGGATCAACGGCCAGCCGCTGCAGCAGACGCTGCTGACGAGCGTGTACATGCACCGCGAGCCGATCAACGCGCTCGTGTCCAAGTTCGTGAGCTTTGAGGACCTCGTCACGCGCGCCGACATCAGCGAAGTACTGAGCAGCAAGCTCACGACCAAGTCAGCGAAGGAGACGCTGCAACTCGTGATGTGCACGATCTGTCTCGTGATTCTCAAGACCGGCATCATCGTGCGCGATGTCGTGGTGCGTGGTGACATCTACGAAGAAGAGGACTTCTCGCCTGCTAATGGGTTTGACATTGGCATCCTCGAAGCGTTCTCGTATGAGTCAGTAGCGACGCTGCTGCGCGTCACAGAGGAGCGATTAGAGGCAGTGCTCGCAGAGCAGAAGGCAGTGGCATCCAAGAAATCGTTCAAGAAGAAGAGCAGCAAGAAGGCTGGGTCATCAGGATCTACTGCTACCATTGGTGAAACTAGCAGCAGCGCCAGCGGTGGGTACGAAGGGCTCCATTCAAATGCGCGCATCGGAAGTCTGATCTGCGAAGCCCTACTGCGCCGTGTGCAACTCCGTCGAATGCTCTTTGAAGCGTACTCTGGTCTGGGAACAGTAGAGCAACCAGTGAGTTTGGAGCGCGCGCGAGCCCAGTTCCAGCAGACGAAAGACGTGCTGAATGCTATTGCCACGGAGCAGCTGGAGATGGTTCCGGAGTGCTTTAGCGGCAAGCCGTTCGGTGTGGACAAGAGGATCAGCCGACTGCTGCTCTCCGGCTCGCCGCCGCGCGACATCAAGATCCCGTCGCTCGACGAAGCCGTGGCGATCCAGAGCCAGCTGATGGACCAGCTGGTTACGGCGTGCTGCCCCGCCGAGTGGTCGTCCATGGAGGAGCTGCGTATCTTTCTGTCGGATTTCTCGCGAGAGCAACCAAACATCGTTGCCCGGTCCTACGTTTTGGTACGTTCTATCTCTTATCCGTTCACATGATACATGGACCAATTTCTAACATATTTTATCATGTGTACAAGCAGCTCTTTCTCTACATGGAGAAGAAGATCTACGGCAAGTACAGCTTCACCGAGTGGCTCTCAGCATCCATGGTGACCAACGGCGTGCCGTCAGTACTGCTGTCGACTCAGGAGGGCGTCGTGTTCTCGTCACGCGTGATTGAGACGCTCTACGAGTCGTCGCTCAAACTCTACCTCTTCAACCGCTCTCGCCAGCGCGCGCGCGTCGAGTATTTGCTGGAAGAATGGGCGATCCTGCAACTGGAGGCGGCGGGCATTGATGACAAATTCACCACTGAGATGGGCATTCCGGTACGTTGTGGTCTTGTCTGAGTCTTTACCGTTGGAGTTGAGATATATACCCCCCTCCCCCATCTCACCGAACTCTGACAATCTCTTGTGGGTGTTCTGCCGTTACTAGAAAGCGCCATACCCTCGATACTTTACCGCGTGGACACTGGAGGAGACGGTGTTGCTGATGATACACTACGTGCTCTTGGGCATCGAGCTGGATCTCTACGCGCCTTCCGAGTACGGCACCATCTACTGGTACGTCGTAGTACGCTGCTTGTGCATTCTCAACAATGTTGGGAAAGCTCAGGAACACTTACACAGTCTGGTTCAAACTCTTTGAATGGAATATGTGCAGGTATCTGGACTATTTGCATGGCTCACGCCTGCAGAACCTCAATGTGACGTGGCAGTTTGTGGAGAAGATGAAGAAAGCTATGCCTCCTAAGAGAGGACCGCCTCCAAAAAGCGAATCGGAGGCACCAAAGGTGTTAGAGAGCGCTTCATCGGCCTCAGCTCAAGATTCGTCTGATTCAACGGACGCAAAGAGCAAGAAATCGTCCAAGAGCAAATCGTCCAAGAAGCCAGCGGCGTCCACTCATACCCCGCCAGGTGCGGATCCATCGACAGTTCCACCGCAGGATTTTGATCCAGCGAAAGCGCGGTTTTTGCGCGAAATCAACTACAACGAGATGCAGCGCAGCGTCATGCGCGCCTACTTTCAGGTATATGGTTGGTACCTCATCCATTTCTAAGGTGTAATCTTGATACTGAGCATGTTTGTCTTTGCATTGTGTCAACACAGCTCTTTAGCGCGCTGGAGCGAGAGCAGCTCGTGCAGGTGGTGACGCCCACATACAGCTCCACGCTGATCCGCTTTGAGCACCGCTTTGCCGCGTTCCAGTCGATTCACTTCCCAGCGGCGCTCTCGCACGACGACTACACGAAGAACAGCGACTTCTCTCCATACAAAGTGGACCTGATCTACAAATCCGCCGAAGAGTGCTTCAAAGTGGCGCGTGCTCACGGCGAAGAGCTCCTGCACAGCGACGAGATCAATGGCAACATGGGCGGCAGCAGTGCGAGTGGCAAGCAGAGAGTGATTCACGGCGCAGAGGTGGAGGCGCTGATGAAAGTCGCGATCGCCAACTCGGTGAGTCTCATGCGTCGAGAGCAGGCGAGCTCCAGTGTCGCTACCGCCAGCAACAAGTCCAAGAAGGCGCTGAAGAACGGCGGTTCTGCCTCTGACGCCACTGCTGCAGCTGGATCTTCAGCAGCAAAAACACCAGAGCTGATGGACTTTTCGATCCATCCGCACTTCCCAGTGGTCGCGTTCCCAGACAAGAAGGCGTAAGAGAGGGAGGCGCAATTGACAGGAGCAGGTAGATTTGAACGAGTGTGTTGGTTACGTGGAGACCTCGCTCGTATGTGCGTTGCGTGCGTGTGGAACACACGTGATCATCGTTAAAGCAAATCAACACACTCACCGACACCAGAGATTTTGAAAACTAAAATCACATATTCGTACTTGTTCTTCTTCTTACACTCGCGTCCATGTTCGGCATATCGTAGCTCTTCAAAACTTCATGTTGTCAACCGCGTTGCACAGTGCGCACCAGCCCACTGTTGTCTGTGGCGACGTATCGCTCACTATTCACTGCTCTTTCTTGTCTTCCGGCTCCTCATCCTCTTCTTCGTCTTGCTCTCCGTCTCGTTCTCGCTGTGCTCGTCGCTTCTCTCGCTTCTCTCTCTGCTCCTCTTCTTCGATCTGGTCGATCAGTACCTTTGCCGCGACGAGTCCGACGAACGCGAGTATGCAGACCGCGATGCTCACGATCACGCCGTAGAAGACCGGGTCGCCCATGAGCGCCGCCATGACCACGTCTGCCCAGTTTTCGGACGGGCGCGAGAGCCGCTCCTGCAGCCTGCGGTTCGCCTCTTGAACACCCATTCTCTCTCTTGCTTGTGCTTGTTCCTCTTCTTGCTCGTGCTTGTTTGTGCAATTGTGTGTGTAGCTTTTGGCCACGTTGTGATGAGATATTTTTTCTCGAAGTCACTATGACACGTCACTATTTTGATACCATCCACTAGTGAAACAGTTGTCACTACGGAGCGTCACTATTTGAAAATGTCCAATGGTGAGCGGCAATTGCGCGCTGTCATCGCCAACTGCCATCGCCATCGCCAGCTGACAGGGGAACAAGCTGGGACATCATCACGCACGAGCAGCTCAGGGCATTCTTCATTCTTCAAGATCCCGCCTCGTGCGTAAGACCCATCAATCGATCGATCGACTAACACACCAAGATGCTCGCCGTCCGCCGCTCGCTTGTCCGCTCCGCCACTGCTGCGCTCCGCGTCAACCACGCGCTCACCGGCGTGCGCGCTGTGCACCTCGAAGCCAACAAGGCGTCCGTACAGGTAACGAAAGATGATGTCTGGCTGGATGTGTGTGTATGTGTGTGCGACAGGATGACTGATTGAGATTGTGTGGGCTGTGTGCGTATGTAGGCGCTGATCAAGAAGGAGCCGGTGGTGGTGTTCTCCAAGACGTACTGCCCGCACTGCGCCAAGGTGAAAGCGCTCTTCAAGGACCTGGAGACCGACTTTGAGCTCGTGGAGCTCGATGTGCGACGTAAGCCTTGCATTTACTGTACCACTCCCTTTCTCTTTTTGAGGTCCATCATGCTTGTGACTCGTATGCTGACATCGCGGGCGTCTATTCTTTATGTTATGACACGCACGCAATGCAGCGGACGGCGCGGAGATCCAATCACTGCTGCTGGACCTGACCAAGCAGCGCACGGTGCCGAACGTGTTCATCAAGGGCCAGCACATCGGCGGCGCGGACGCCACGCTCGCGCTCCACGCCGACAAAAAGCTCGTACCCCTGCTCAAGTAAAGAACAGCGCTCTGTATGGTTGCGTCTACCATCAATATAGATAGAGCTCCTGCCTAACATCACTCAGCAGCTTGCTGACACAAATATCAACTAAAACAACCAAAGAACGCTCGAAGCCAAATGACTCATGGAATGAATGCAGAGTGAGTGGCGTGGATACACAAATGAGGATTACTTTATTGCTTGTTGTTTTTGTATGTGGGGCTTGCCATGGGTTCTTCTGAAACATGCATGATTTACCATGCACTCTGCCACTTCCTTACAAACCGCACTTGCTTACTGTCTGTCGCTCAGGTGCGCGCGCGCTTTCTCTCTCTACATGGACGTGGTCGGCGGGCAATCGTCAAAGTCGCCAATAATCATTTCATCTAACGCTCTACCGGCTCCGACCATCGGGTAGCAGTGCTCGTTCTTCTCGACGAGGAACTCGCCGATGATCGGGCCGTCGGCTGCCAGGAACTTGGCCATGGCTTCCTCCAACTCGCTCTCGTCCGAGCAACGAACGCCCTGGCAGTGCATCGACTCGGCGAACTTGACAAAATCCGGGTTCTTCATCGCCGTGGCTGAGTAGCGCTCTTCGTAGAACAGATCCTGCCACTGCTTGACCATGCCCTGGAAGTCGTTGTTCAGGATCAGCACCTTCACGCCGATGTTGTACTGCGCCGCGGTCGCCATCTCAGTCAGCGTCATGGCGAAACTGGCGTCGCCGTCAATGTCCACCACCAACGCGTCCGGTCTTGCCACCTTGGCGCCGATCGCGGCCGGGAGACCAAAGCCCATCGTGCCGAGCCCACCAGACGTGATGATCGAGTTCGGCTTGGACCATCGGTAGAACTGCGCCGCCCACATCTGGTGCTGACCGACACCCGTCGAGATGATCACGTTCTCGCGGTTCTTCGTCTGTGTGTAGAGCTCCTCAATCACGCGCTGCGCTTTCATCGGCGCACCTGGCGCGGACGGGCGATAGCGGAACGGATACCGCGCCTTCCAGCCCTGCACCTTCTTGTGCCATTCGGTGCGCGGCTTGCTCTCGATCTTTGGCAGGATCTGCTGCAGGTTGTACTTGGTATCGCCCACCACCGCCACCTGCGGCGTCACGATCTTGCCGATCTGCTTGCCCGAGATCTCAAAGTGGATGATACCGCCACGACCTTCAGCAGCAGCGCGCTTCGCCTCCGGCGCGAAGTCTGGCACGCGGCCAGTCACACGGTCGTCGAAGCGAGCGCCGATCGCGATGACCACGTCGGCGTCCTGGATCGCCTTGTTCGCGTACACCGAGCCGTGCATACCCAGCATGTGCAGACTCAGTGGGTCGCGCTCATCGAACGCGCCCATGCCCTGCAGCGACGTGGTGATCGGGATGTTGCCCTGGCGAGCAAGCGCGCGCAGCTCCTCCGAGGCGTGGTTCGCACCAGCGCCAGAGTAGATCACCGGCTTCTTCGCCTTGTTGATCATCTCGACCGCCTTGGCCAAGTTCGCCTCCTGGTTCACGCGGTTGCCCGGGATCTTGGTCTCGCCGTAGTATCCGAGCAACTGCGGCTCGGTCGACACCGGACCTCTACAGATACCCGCAGTGATGTCTTTTGGCAAGTCCACCAGCACTGGGCCTGGACGGCCCGTGGTCGCGATGTGGAACGCCTCGCGGATGTTTCGTGCGAGGTCTTTCACGTTGCGCACCTGCACGTTCCACTTGGTGCACGGGCGAGTGATGCCGAGGATGTCAGCTTCCTGGAACGCGTCGCTTCCCAGCACCGCAGTCGCGACCTGGCCACTGAACACCACCATCGGCGTGCCGTCCATGAGCGCGTCCTGCAGCGGTGTGACAGTGTTGGTCGCGCCTGGACCCGAGGTCACAAGCACAACACCAGGCTTGCCCGTGGCGCGCGCGTAGCCCTGGGCCATGTGGCCCGCACCCTGTTCGTGGCGTGTGAGCACGAAGTCAAAGTGCTCGCTCTCGTGGATCGCATCGAAGACCGGGAGGATCGCACCGCCTGGGTATCCGAAGACAACGTCAACACCCAGGTCCGCGAGGGTCTGGTGGAAGATCTCGGCGCCGCTCTTGCCGATGAACTCGTCCGTGAGCTTTGGCGCGCGCTTGACCTTCTCGGCGTGCTCGCCCGTGGAGAGCGTGCGAGTCTGGCCATTGGCGCACGCGGTCAGCGAGGCCTGGAGTGCACGCTTGGAGAGCAGGCGCAGGTGCGTGTCCGCGGTGGTGGAGGCGCGACGAGAGGCGGCGGCGGCGCGCAGCGCGCGGGAGAGTTGGCGTCCGCGCAGCATTTCGATAAACAAGATCTGGCTGCTGGGCTTGCGCTGTTTGACTTATGTGTGACCTGAGAGATGCGAGCGAGTCTTGGTTGTCTGTCCATGATGAAGAACTCCAGAGATGAGACTGATGGACGGGTTTTGAAAACAATGGAGACCCACGGGCTGGCTCGCCCGCCGGAATCGCTGTTTAGTTGTATGGGAGCTGGGAAAGTGCGGACGGGTTTGGCTACATCCTAACCCAAAATGGGTCTGACCCGATTGCGGGTCGATCCTGGTGGCAACGAGGGCTGGTTGCGCAAACTGTCGGCTGGTGGTGTCGCTTCAGCGAGGCACTGTTCGCGCAACCTTCAGGGTTTGCGAGCTGCTATTCCAGTATAGAGCAGCATCATTGGCTGAAATAGGAGAAAAAATAAACTGATTGGAGGAAATTGAGAATTTCCGCGCAGGCCACAAGAACAGCTCAGGCTGCAGCCAGAACCACATTAGAAAACCCAACGTGTGACGCGCCAAAAAAGAACAGCAATAAGGAGTGATGGTCGCAAATAATCGAAGAGCAGCAACGCCGGTCGACCTTGTTGACTTGCAACAAATGGCGCTCTCTGGAGAGCTACGATCCGCAGACAGACACCTTGCCTTGAGCTCATGTGGCTATGACCTCGCCTTGCTGTTCTAGAAGGTCAATCGGAGCAGAATCGCGGCTTTTAGTACCATCAGGAGCAGCCTTCAGCTGGATGTGGAATGCTGCGAGCTGCATGAGCGTCTGGTGCGCTGACGCGAAGCACGTGAACCCTTGGTCACCGAGCACCGCATTCGAGCTTGTATGCACGTGAGGCGCTGGCAACCAATTGGCGTTAGGATCGTAATTTAGACTCTGTCGGCGCCAGATCATCCGGTTGATGTCGAGTTTGTAGACCACGTGGCTGTCGTCTCGCGGCGTATGCGACTCGGTCTCGCCGTTCGTGGCGTACGTGAAGCCGCCGAAGACGATGACCGTATTGTACTGGTAGAAACACTCAAAGAGCATCCTCTCTGTCGGTGTCGTGAGCATTGAGACGTGTGAACTTAGGCGTGGCGTCGACCAGATCATCGTCACCGTGTCGAGAATGTGGAAGTCCATGAGGCGCGGCTCGCGTTGCAAATCGTCCTTCTTGGGTTTCTTCCGAGCTCTATATCCGCCGACGACAGCGATACGCTCGTAGTCGAGAGTGATTAGCGACATTCCAAAGCGCGGAGATGGAGTTTTGCCAACAGTGTGCGGACACACCCAGGAGAGCTTGGGCTTCTTCTTCTTTGTTATTGAGGAGGAGGAGGACTCTGCATCATCTTCCAACACCAGCATCTCTCGCAAGCCGTGCGCACTGAGCTGCTGCAGGTCACCATGGGCTATAACCTCCGACTTGCCGCCAAACACAAACACGCTGTCGTCGTTTACGCAGCACGCGTGCCAGTAGCGCTCGACGAGCTTCGTGTCCGTGTCGATCTCGCTCCACTGCCACGAGACCAAGTTCAGCACCCACAGGTCCTTGAAGACCTGTCCGTTGCGGCCGCGTCCACCAAAGATCACGAGAAAATGTGGCTCGAGGAAGACCGCCGAGTGGTCGCTGCGCTCGCGCGGGAGTTTGCTGCTGCTTCTGCTTCCAGTACACTCTCGGAACGTCCACACGCACGACGCAATGTCGTACGAGTACACGCCGTTTGAGTACGTGTAGCGCACGCGCTCGAGCTGCATGGAGTCGCTCAGCACTGCCGCGGGGAGCAGCCTCGTCACGTCCTGAAGCAGTCGTCCACCAAAGAGAATCAGCTGCTCGTGCCTCACCGGTTCACTATCTGCATCGCCTCCTTCGTCCTCCAGCTCTTCTCTGGAATGCCAACAGCACAGGGTGACCGAGTTGCCCTCCCGCTTGCACGGAATCGAGATCGCTCCAAGCTGATCGAAGGGCTTGGCGTCCAACGGTGAGGAAGAAGACGAGCAGCTCACATCGACGTCGCTGGTCAAGATCTCGCTCAGAAATCCCTCAAACTCGAGAGGTACCGACGTGCCGCGCTTGTTCGCCATCATCTTCTTTGCCATCGCAGTGTCCAGCCCTCGCTGTCGCCTCGCTGCCTGCTTTTGCGCCATAACTTTTGCAGCCCGTTGCAGCTCCAATGCAAGCTGCTGCTGAATGTGTAGCACCTCCCGCGCTACCTCTTCTTCTTCTTGCTGTTCCTTTTGCTGCGCGCTCTCCATGCGACTCTTGAGGAGCTGCTGCTGCTGCAGCCACTTGTGCTTCCTGAACGACTCCGTGTACGAGACGACACTCGACGGACTGTTGTCGCCTGTTACTGTGTCTTCTCGCAGTTGCGCGTCCACGCTCTCCACGTACATGCATCGCTCCACCTGCGCGAGGATAGACACGCGGATCTCGCCTCCTTCGCCTTTGGAGCTCTTCATGAATGCTGATAACGCTGGTGATTCTCGTGGTTCTGATCTGATCATTCGGTCTTTTCGATCTTGAAGCGTCACGCCGCTTACTGACGTGGTCACTCTTATGAAAGCACGGGAAAGTGAGTGCGAAGATGTAGCAACTGGCCAAAAGACTTGCCAGTTGACGCTTTTCGACCCCGCAGTTTGCGTACCGTCCCCTGGGGGGGGGGGGGGGGGGGGGGGGGGGGCGGGGCGGGGGGGGGGGGGGGGGGGGG